>VWZK01014580.1:77199-159290 GCA_013396935.1 Baryphthengus martii
TTTTTTTTTTTTTTTTCCTTTTTTCCCCAATTCCAGCCTGGCTGGGAGGAAAGAATCCATTTGGATGGAAGAACATTTTATATAGACCATAGTAAGTAAACACTCAGGTACTACAGCAAATAGACGAAGGGAGGTAATAAATATTGAAGTGAAAGCTTTATAATTTTACTCTTCATTTAGGAAGCCAGGTGTTGATATGTGGAGACATTGATACCAGAGACTTAGTGCCCTCGTACGGTACTGTATATTCACTGGAAGCTTGCTTTTAATTGGCTCATCAAGCTTTGTCCCTCTCTGACTTGTGAAGCATTAACATTTCTTCTTTGTGGTTTCTTTTGTTCTTGTTGATATTTTGGATTCGTTGTTGTTGTTGTTGATGATCCCATGGCTTATTTGCACTTAATAAATTAAAATACACACTAGGAATAGAAAATAAGATGAGAAAAGATCATATAGCCACAACTCCACATAGAGGCAGTGGAGAAATTAGCACTGATAAGTACTCTTCCCTCTCCTTTAAGAAGGTCTTGTGGCAGTGCTGGTTCTGATCTTATTTCCTATTTATAGCATGTTAAACTGCACCCAGCTCGTTAATATTATTCAGTTCTGTTAGTGAAGTTCTAGTGTAAGTGATGTTTCATTGTAGACTTGTCTTATTTTAGCATCTCAGAACTACTGTGTGAGTTTTTGTTGTTGTTTGAAAATAAAGCAGCCCAGAAAGATTGGGTTGTTTCCTCTTTTTTTTTTTTTTTTTAACACTTCAGCCAGACTTTGTAATGAGCTATTTCTAGTGATGACAGAATCTTCATAGAAATAGATAAATCACAAAACCCTTAGAAGAGAGTACATATGCTACACAAAACTTAAAGAAGTAAAATCTGAAACTGTGACAGTATCAGTAACACTGACTCTGATGCTTACCTGTAGTTGTATTTATGACATTATTAAATCGTTATTAAAAGACAGTCTCTAAAGTAATATGAACTTTGAAATATATAGTATAAATAGTTTTAAATAAAAATTAGAGATAATACACTTGTCAAGCACAAGATTAACCTCTTTCAAACATCAATACAGAATTATTATTCTTTATACCTTCTGTAATTGTTTTTCCCAACAGATATCTGGAACTTCAGTATGTCAAATTATTCTAAATGCCGCCAGTGAAGAGTCTCAGAATAAAACTGTCTTATTCAAAACAGCTCTATACTTGTTGAGCCTCCCAACTGCCTTGAAAAAGTTTTAATTTTGCAGTCTCCTAAATCTACTTAGCCGTGTGTTTAGTCTTTAAAAGTGAAAGGAATGTTAAAGTTGTACATCAATTAGAATTCTCCAAAGAATTTACAATTGTTACAAAACCAAATTTATTTGCATCTGAAGTCTCTGTCTAGTCCCTCATTTGATCTGAGGTTTTTTAGCTTTTTATATAGGAGTTTTTATAAAAGGCAGACTCTAGGAGCAGAGGTGGTGCCCGTGGTGTTCCAGTGGCCACGCTGCAGCTCCGCTGTGGTAATGTTGTGCTCGGTATCTAAGGAATGAGTGCAAACAGGATCCAGTGTTTGGATCAGGGCTTTGGCTCGAGCAAGCTCAAGAGGAGCCCTTATTTTCAAAGTGTTGGAAAGGGAGGGCAGCGGCACCGGACTATAATGGCAGGTTTGTGACAGAGCCTGCTGACTCCTACTTGCTTCAGGGCTAACTTGAGAGCACACGCTGAAACCTGTCGTGGTGCCATCAGCTGTGCTCGCCCTCAGAGTGCCCATCTCCGTCGTCCGTGACTGTGATAAACTGGCCGTCGCTTCAGCCGTTCTTTGCTGAAGCCTTTAGTTACGATGCAGTAAATGTACCAGTTTAGACTATGAGAACGGGATGTAAATGTTGAAAGTGTGGGCAGATTCAGCTACTGTTAATGTCCTGGTTCTCCAGGTACATTTTGTAATTCTTCTGCATAATTATCCAATACTGTTGTTCTGTTTTTCTGAATATTTTTCTCATCCCTGAGAGGAACTGTGAAAAAATCTCGTGCAACCAGCACAGACCCCTCCTCTCGTGGAGCAACAGTAACTGCTATTGAGTGTGCCATATAAAGTAGCATCAGGAAGCACTTAGGATATTGTAGGTATTACTTGTAACATAGTAGTATGAAAATATAATAGATACAGATTTTTAACTGTAAACAAACTGTAAACAATTCTAATTTCTGCAGTCTTTTAACAATAAATACAGTCTCTAGTTCTCCATGATTGTTCCTCAGCTAGCTAGGTCACCGTTATTTGCCACTTGTGAATAAAGCAGCATTCTCTAGTCATCGTAGCCCGCATATACTACTGCGTTTCCTAGGAATCTTACAGGCAAATGCGATCTACCTCTAGGAAGGTGTCATGAAGCAAAACACAAAGGTTTTCCAACCGTTATTAGCAGCTCACTGACAGAGGGGTGGATATATTAAATGGGTTCCCCTCAAAGTCTGTCTTGGACCCACGATTCTTCAATATATTCATTGGTAATTTGGAAAGTTAATTAGAGGGAATGTACTCATTAGTTGAGCAGGAAAAAACATTGTAGAAGAGGTAAGACGTGCTTACTGGAACAGGATGAGAAATCAGAATGACTGGCAAATAGCCGCTGTAGTGTGAATAAAGTGCTGTTTGATAACAATTGCAAAGTGTTAGTCAGAATGGGAATAATTAGCAGAATTTTTGTGGGAAAGGGCATGAAAAATATCATCAGCTGGACACGAGTTAACTCATCCTGTGACGTATCAATAGGAGTACCTTAAATGAGGCCTGACGTAACCCTTCCAATGCCCTCAGTACTGATACTGTGTCTTGGCTTTGGTAGCGCTGCATCGCGCACAGGGGCCCAAACTTCCAGAGTTTAGTGGAGCACTTGGAGAGGGACCAGAGGAAGCAGAGGAGATGAGGGACTCCTCAGAGGCCCTTGCGCCCAATTGATGAGGAAAGACAGAGCACTGTGTCTATGTGAAAGCTCAAGAGAGGGTAGAGTTTAAAAAATGTGCTGCAAAAGGAATGATTTTGTTATCCACACCCACTTTGGATAAGATGGCGAATCTTGGAGGTACAATTTCAGGTAGAGTGATTCAGGTTAGACCCTTCCAATTGCTGGGGCATTTAAGCCCTGGAATAGCATTTACAATATGAAGTCTCTGTCACTGTAATACTCGGGGTGGGGGGAAGCAGACAAAAGGTTCATGAGTAACATCATACTCTCTTAAGTATGTGGGGCAGTAGGGAAGAACTGACAAACTGAGAGTCATTTTCAGTTCTGTTATTTTTGATTTCATAGAAGGTTACCAGCACCATTTTTGGCTTCAGTTTCAAAGGGGTATAAGGAGTGAATTGTATAAAAGCAGTAAACTTCTTAGATGGAAATTGACTGAAGAGGCTGAAGCAAGATGAGGCTTCACACCTTTATGGCAGGCTGAGGGTCTGTGGGGGTCTCATGGTTTCTGGAGCTGTCAGTCTAACACCCTTCCTGTATCAGTTTGAGAAGCACTAAATAGACTTGATGTGTAAAGAGAAATAAAAATATAATTTAATATTAAATTAACTGATAGATCAAAATTCTTGAAATGTGCTTGCGATCTTTTTGAATTTTCTTCAGTTAACATTGAATGAGTGTCACCTTTCAAATCCAGTCCATTTTAAAACTAGTTTGGGATGCTCAAAACTTAAGGGGACTTTTCCAGCTGTAGAAATGGGGAAAATATTTGTGGTTTAATGTAAGTGGGCTTGATTCTTTGCTTTTATCTATAGCAGCCATAAAACCAGTTTTCTTGAAACTTAGCGTGTTTATTCCCAAACCTACCAATTACAAAAGGTAAAATCTGGACTACTACCTTAATAGACAGTTGATAAATCCAAGCAGTGCACGTAGCAAACAGGTACGATTATGACTCTTTCAGGGCAGGAAGGGGATGACTTAAACCTTGCCCTGGCAGGTGACATCTAGTTTGGTTTTTGGAGCATTGTCTTATTGTTGCAACATCATTGTTTTGTTGTGATTCTGTTGTGTTCAGAATCTTGTGAGGAGCAGTTGTCTGGAGGCAGGGAGAGTTTCTTCATGGTCCTGTATAACCTTACATCTCACCCTCCTGGTGCTCTTAAAACCCATAGATGAAAAGAACTGTATTCTGTCGCGTTACTGCCAAAACCTCCTCTGGTCAAAACGAAATGATCTCTTACACCGTAACTGTGTCATTTTGCCTCCCTTAACGGTCCTGTAGCCTTTTCATTAAATCAGTGTCTTGGACTTTTGGTTTTTTAAAGAGATGTTATTCCCTCCAAATTTAAATACAGATTGTCTTTTAAAAGGATTACATTCTGACTACCTTTCTGCAAAATTTCCAAAAGAAGTAAACTTAGTCTGTCATTTGACAAAGTTTTTGGGTTCCTTTACCTTTCAGGCATGAAATCTGTGTATCTCTAACACGAGTTGAATCCCAGACCATGTTCAAACTGAACATAAGTACTACAACAGACATTGAAATAAACACAGTGTAAATACACTGGATTCTGCTGTAGTTTTGCATTTTCGATTGAGTGTTTTTGACTAAACAGTGTGATGGGGTTTCGATGTAGGTGGGTGAATGCAGCCTTTCCTAACCCTGAGTTGTGGAAATGGTAGGGAAAACAGTTGTAGGGAGAAAGAAACAACATAAAATCACAGTGTGGCAGCAGATGGGTAATGATGTCATTTCTTTTGTTATTTACAGATAATAAAATTACCCAGTGGGAAGACCCCAGACTGCAGAACCCAGCAATTACTGGTCCAGTAAGTACTGCCATGGTTTTTTCCCATTAAATGCAGCGACTCACGTACATTTGGTATCGCCAGCAGAGGCATTACCAGCAGGTCACCAGTTCTCCGGAGCAGGTCAGGCTCTGCCTGATGAACAGACCAGGAAGCAGGAGCTCTGCCTTGTGTGGCCTGTTCCTGATGGATATGGGAGGCTCAGGGAGCAGGTTTTGTGAGTCTGCAAGGGCAGGGGGAGCTGCCATCATCTGGTAGCCTGCCAAAGGGAATTCAGAGTGTAAAGAAGACAAAAATCGGGTTTATCAGGTTTAAGGGACATAAAAATAAATGCAGATAAAAGTAAAAGATTTCAGAATATCAGCCCTAGGAAAAAAATACATGCTTTTACTTTAATATCAGATTTTCAAAACATCAAATATATAGAGTGATGATTTGACCATTTTATGATGGTTTTTATGCCATTTTATGGTATTGGGAGTTACCAGACTTCCAGCCCAAAGTTATTTCCAGGTGCCAAGGATAGCTTTTTATTTTGGGTAAATCCTCAGGATTTTTAAGGGTTTCAGGAAACAGCAGTTTAACTACTGCATGGTGTAATTACAATTGCCATTGCTTGGTAATAAGTGTACTAATAATCACTTGTTTGAACGTAATGGCTTTTGGAGTGATTTACCCATTTATCATGCACTTAATGCTTCAGATGCTAAAATGTGGTGCGCTGTACAAATTCTTCAATGTTTCTTTTCCCAGAAATGTTAAGTAGAAATGAGAAAGACTATCTGGGAAATTTTGTTTCAAGATAATAAGGGTCAATCATGATCCCATTAAGTAAATAACAGTTATTTGTGTGTTTGATTTGTTGGGTTTTTTTAAAGAGAAAGTAAGACCAAATCCATTTTACAGCCATAGAAGCATTAAGGACTCATCTTAATGCTTCTAATAGTATTTTTGGTGCCGTGACAAAAGCAAAAGATCTACTTAAATTGCATTTCACATTGCATTTAAACAATGGAAGCATGTTGAAAGATTATTTAATGGCTGTAGTAAAGTCATATTATCATCAGAGTAAAATGATTTAGGTTGATTTTTCTTTTTTTAAATGTTTCACGTCTCATCATCCACAAAACTCATCTAGAAATATTTCCACCTGCTGCTCATAGAAGCACAGGGTTAAAATAGAAATGTCTTTCAGAACTGTGAATGACAGAGCTTGTGAGAACCTTTGTTGAACCTTGACTTGTGCGTGAACCATCCCGAGGGGCCTTTCAGAAATCTGGAAATTCACGTAAATGTTTCAGAGACCTGTGGCATTTGATAAGGGGTGTTCACGTTTGCCAGAAACCGGTGTCCAGCTCTGCTGTTTAATGTAATTCTACCAACCTTCCCTGTGCCCTTTCCCCCCCCTCCCCTCCCCCAAACTTCTAAAACTGTTCTGTTATGCTGCTGTTACTTAAAAATGCCGTCCAACTCACAGGCAGCTGCATTGAGTACTTGGTACATGATTCAAAGGAATCTTAACTGCTTTACGAAGCACTTTGAGGTTCTGGATCAAAGACACTGTGAAGGTGTTTATTTTCCTTATTAAGTAATTTACACAATAGTTTTGATATAGTTTGATGATAGTTGGACAACTATTAAGAACCAGATTCATTCACATTGGGCTGAATGGACATTCCCCTGGCTAGGTAACTTGGCAGTGTAGGTACGCATTGGGTGCACTTTCTGCAGGGCCAGCAGCGTTTGTTGTTGATGTCATAGCTTTACGGGAGCCCCTGAACTTGTTCTTAGGTTCGTTTTCAAAAATCTTTGAATGCCGTGTCTTTTGAGTAGCGCCTAACGATGTTTGGCGCTTCCAGCTACGCACATCCGTATTCTGTACTAGCAGTAGTCATTTTTAATGTTTGGTATCATATGGCACGCTCAGCATTTCCTAATGAGACACAGGCGAGCAGCAAGACCTTCCAGATTTTTTTTGTCTATGTTAAGAATTGGGTTTCTCTTTCCCGCTCCAAAAAGAAGGAAAAAAAATAATCATGAGGGTAAATAGGTGAGAAACAGAAGAACTGGGTCAAAAGTTTTCATATCTTTTAACTCAATTTACACACCGAGAAAAGGGAAGAATTTCGGTTTTGTACTTCGTGCGTGATGGGCTCGATTAGATGAACCTATGGCATACGTGTGTAAACAGCACATTTTTAAATTTCTTTTTTGTTTAAATAATGTTAAAATAGCAAATTGCTGAATAGCTGGAATAATCTGTATTTGTGATTCTCTCTCTCTGATAGGCAGTTCCATATTCCAGGGAGTTCAAACAGAAATATGACTATTTCCGGAAGAAGTTAAAGAAACCGGTGAGTAGAAGCGCGTTGCGTTGTGTTGCAATGGGTTAGGCTGCGTCTGGGAGGAAGCGCAGGCTCAGAGCGGTGGCGTGCCTTTGCTGTGACGCACGGCCCAATTGCTCTTGACCGTGCTACTCCTAAAGGGGTTAAGTAGGAACTGAAAGAATTGGAACAAATGTTTGAATTTGACTGCTTTCTCAACAAAAACATCTACAGATCTTCAAGACTCGTATTTTTCTGTACGAATGCAAAATCCCAGGGCAGCAAGGGAGCGGCAGTGGTGCACTATTTCCAGTTACAACTGAGACTCAGTATGTTACAAGGTTACAAGCCTTTTGGTTGAAAGTAGACTTAGGGTTTCATACTTCATCTTCAACAGTGGACTTTGAAGGGCAGGGCTGGAACAGGTTGGCAGAGCACAGCCCACAGTTGTGCTGGATCTGGCACAAGCTTCTGGTGTTCTTGTGCTGTGGAAAAAAGGGTTTCAGTAACTCTTTAGTGTAAGAGAACACTCTTCATTAGCTTACGTGTGATATTGACTCGTAGTTAACAGGCAACTTCTGTGGCAACACCCCTGTATTTCGAGGAGGGACTCGCCCGTATTTTCACCTATTTACTGACAGCTCCTTGAATTTTCACCTTGAGTTTGGCCTGTGATGGCACACAATAAGCACTTCAGTTGTCAGGGAAAAAAACTTCTGAAACAGTTGTTTGAAGTCAGTTTCATTGGGAAAACTATAGATGGCTGTTACAGTTCTGTTCTTCCCATATTCTTCACATTCTTAACTCGTTTCTGTTTGTCTTTTCTGAATGTAGCTCCCTGGGCTAGATCATAATGGGTGTTAGCTCCCTCCTGTTGAGACAGAACTTTTAAAACATCTCGGCAGCCCGACTCCCCTTTGTTTCCACCTTTGCAGAGCAGCGCTGTTGCGTGTAGGGTACTGTCTGTAGGTGTTCCTGTTGTGAGAGCATTCTGGCCTTCACAGATAGGCAAGTAAAGCGATTGCACAGATCTTGCGCGCACGTTACCATTTACAGCTAAAATGCCCTTAAAGCAGAGCGCAGTAATGTCGATCGTTTCCTCACTGTTTTGTTGTTGTTGTCGATTTGTTACGTTTCTTGGTTTTTTCATCATTTGACAAATATCACGGAGATCTCTGAACCACTGTACAGGAACTTAGCTAGTTCAGCATAGACTATCAACCAGCACTGGGAAACAAAAATAACGGGATACTTTATACATCAGGTGTTAGTTGTCACCGCCACTCAGTAATTTGCCAGAAGACTTACTTATTGAGACTAATCTTCTTTCACATAGGCTGATATACCGAACAGATTTGAGATGAAACTACACAGAAATAATATTTTTGAGGAGTCCTACAGAAGAATCATGTCTGTGAAGAGACCTGATGTGCTAAAAGCCAGGCTCTGGATTGAATTTGAGTCAGAAAAAGGACTTGACTATGGAGGTGTGGCCAGAGAATGGTTTTTTCTTTTGTCCAAGGAGATGTTTAACCCTTATTACGGTCTCTTTGAGTACTCGGCAACGTAAGTATCCATCAAAACACTTCCATTCGTAAGAGATGTACATCAGATTTTGCACTTCATGGTGCATCAGTATGCACTCATTTATCAGTCAGATCTCTGTTGTGGACTATCATTTCTCTCTTACTTGCTTCTCAGAGGACCTTTCAAATAGCCGTTGAAATCTCATACAGCATTTTCATTGTTAAGACAGTAATCAGCGTTGCCTTGCTTGCAGCAAAACTGCAACTTTTGAGGCTAATAATAGCAGAAGGAGCGATGTCGTCCCGTTCCATTGTAAAATACCTGCCGGCCGGAATTATAGCACTGCTTTAGAACTAGCTTGTAAAACAACTTCTCATTTAGTTTCAGCAGCTACGCAGCAGAGGCCTTACCTAAGTCTAAATTTGTTGGTGTTCAATTGTAAAATCTCAGAGCAACCTGTCAGCATAAATGAGAAGAGAAGCAGGTCTCTTGCTGGAAGTCCATTTGGTGTCATATGCTCTGCATAATTCCACCGTGTGTGCTCGGCTGTGGTGAGGATGGAATTCCTAACTGCAGGCGGTAGTTGTGATACATTTATGTCGATAAGCAAGCTCACTCCTTTCTCTACTAAGCGCTGAATGGATTGTAAAGCGGATGAAGCAAGGCCGCATAACGCGAGCTTTCTCGCACTGGTGTCTCGAAGAAGACCCGTTCTGCTGTTGAAGGGAAACCCAACTCAAACAGCGCTGGCTACTACAGGATGCCTGGCAGCTATGTTAACGGAGCTCAGGGGGTAAACATCCCTTCTGAAAGGTTTCCACTTAGGGGAAACGTGTCAGTGTAGACATTTTAAAGACAATGTTATTTCATTTTAGGGTCAGAGATCTAGATACTTACTTTTAAGAAATAAGGAAAAAACATTGCTTTAAAAGCCTGTACCTTTCTTCATAGATGAAGAATACGCTGCAGAGTAGAAATACTAATGCCTTATTGTGACACTCGCTTTCACACGAGTCGTAATGATTTTTTTGCTACCCTGTTAACAGATCTTAGTCCTTTGGTGACCTTTTCCAATATCCTGGGGATTAACCATATTTCCGAGATGTTCTCTAGCGTGTGAGGTTTAAGATGCTAATACGAGAACATTCTTTATCCTACAATGGTTCCACGGGGGGGCCTGTAATTCCTCTTCAGTACCTTCAGATATTTCAAGAACTAAAAGCAACTACTGCAAAAGAAAATCCTAAAATAGGAAGCCCTGAAATTGACTGGAAAGCACAAACAACAAATCCCAGCAGATGGCGGAAGAGATAGTTTAGCTGGAATTCTCACTCCACTGCAGCTGCTGGTACAATATTGCTGGTTTCACCAGTGCCAAGTTTGACCCTTTGGAGAGGTAGCGCAGCCCTCTCACACGTGCCACGGGCCAAACCTTGTCGCCCCACAAGCAGGAGTTTGGTACCTTTCTCAAGCGATCGTTAACGGTCATAGCGAGACAAGACAGTCTTGATTAGGTGAGCCCCGCAGACCGTCATATGCTTCTGTTCAGGAACACGTGGGCACGTTGCTTTATTACACTCTTGTGAAAATGAACAGGAAGTGGCTCTATGCTCAAATTATTTATTAACATATCTAAATATCTGGTTATGTAAAGGCTCGGTTATTTAGAATTTATTTTTTTTCTTTCCCCAAAAAAGGGACAACTATACACTTCAGATTAATCCTAATTCGGGTCTTTGTAATGAAGATCATCTGTCATATTTCACATTTATCGGTCGAGTTGCTGGTCTGGCAGTGTATCATGGGAAGCTACTGGATGGTGAGTTATTTATTAAGCCATATGACTCTGCCACCGTCACTGGGTTTTTCTTAAGAATATCAGTAACTTCAACAATTAATATGCTTTAGAGTGTAGCATTTCTAGACGGTGATCGAAAAAGGTCTCATCAAGTTTCGCTCCGTTCTCGCCTCCTTTCTGTTAAAACTACAGAAACAACATTGCTAAATAATTGCTCATTCCTACAGGAAAATCCCTAAACTTCTCTCAGCTGCTTCTGCGCAGACAGTCAAAGCAGTCGCGTGGGTGTCACTTGCAGCGTGTTTTGATCTGTCGAATTATTTACTGAGCGATTGAACGAGGAAATACTGTTTCTTGCTGAAATCCCATCAGAAGCAAAGCAGGAAACACCATAAACTGACCAAATTGTATTTAGCAGTGGTGCGCTGCATTAGAAGGGGAGGCTCACTGCCCTGTTTTCCGAGCACTGCCTTGGAGAGAAGAACGGCAGTTTGAGGTGGACGAGAGCTCCCTGAGCTCATTTCCCCAGCTTTTATGTCTCTGCCACAAAGGTGATGGTTGATTAGTGGCCTGTGGTAATTAATGGCCTGGTTCTGGTAATGGCAATGTTGGACTTGCTGTGCTTTGTGAGTAACACTTTTCCCTCTCTGCAGGCTTCTTCATCAGACCTTTTTACAAGATGATGCTGGGGAAACCGATAACTCTGAAAGACATGGAATCAGTGGTAAGACACCTGCAAATACAGATCTATTTTTTCCTTAGGACAAATTGGTTAGAACTGAATTAAGTGAATTGAGTGACAGGACCTAGAGACGTGAATAGATCAGGGAGAAATACATAAAAGTTCTGGGTGCGGTTTGGAGTATTCACCGGTTTGGACAGTACCTTCCTTGGGTCTCTCCTTGGTTCCCACCTTCCTTCCTAGGTGCCTTTTTTTGCCTTCCTGTTTAATTCCTTCTTTCCTATATTCCTTCGTGGTTTTGTCCCTTCCTTACTACTTCTTTACTGGTTTCCTTCCTTCCTTGTTCTCTTCCTCACTACTTCCTTACTGGTCTTCTTCCTTTCCTTCCTTGTTTTCATCTTTGTTTCCCGCCTTGCCTGGCGGGGAGCGTTTTCGCTCCGTAGTAGAAGCCGCACACTTCCGGGTCCCTTCTGAGTTGACAAGCGTTTTCACTCTATATTAGAAGCTGCGCACTTCTGGGTCCCTTCCGGGTGGGCACAAGCTTTCGCTCTATAACGGGGACTGCGCACTTCCGGGTCACCTCCAGGAGGGCGCATGTTTTCACTCCGTAGTAGGAGGCACGCACTTCCGGGTCACTTCTCAGTTGACAGGCATTTCTGGTCTATATTAGAAGCCACGCACTTCTGGGTCACTTCCGGGTTGACAAGCGCTTTTGCTCTATAGTAGAAGCTGCACACTTCCGGGTCATTTCTGGGTGGGCGCGAGCTTTCACTCTGTAATGGGGTCCGTGCACTTCCGGGGAACTTTGGGGTGGGTACGCTTTTTCCCTCTATAGTAGGAGCCGCACGCTTCTGGGTCCCTTCCGAGTGGGCGTGCATTTTCGCTCTGTAGTAGAAGCCGTGCACTTCCAGGTCACTTCCAGGTTGACAAGCGGTTTCGCTCTACAGTAGGAGCCGTGGACTTCTGGGTCGACAAGCAATTTCGCTCCATAGAAGAAGCAGCGCACTTCCAGGTCACTTCCGGGTGGGCGCAGCCCTTTTGCTCCGTAGTAGGAGTGGCACACTTCCGGGTCACTTCCGTGTGGGCACGCGTTATCGCTCCATAGGAGGAGTGGCGCACTTCCGGGTCACTTCTGGCTGGACGCGCATTTTCACTCTGTAGTAGGAGCGGCGCACTTCCGGGTCACTTCCAGGTCGACAAGTGTTTTCGCTCTATAGTAGAAGCTGTGCACTTCCGGGTCACTTCCAGGTGGGCGCGCATTTTTGCTCTGTAGTAGGAGCCGCGTGCTTCCGGGTGGGTGTGCGTTTATCGCTCTATAATGGGGACCGTGCACTTTTAGGTCCCTTCCGAGTGCACACGTGGACTGGAAGTGACCTGGAATTGCGCAATTCTTACTATAGAGCAAAAGCACACATGGAGCAGAAGCGAGCCAGAAGTGCACGGTTCTTACTACAGAGCGACTGCGCACGGGGGCTCGGAAGCGATGTGGAAGGGACCCGGAAGTGCACCAGTCTTACTATAGAGCAAAAATATGCGCCCACCCAGAAGGGACGCAGAAGAGATCTGGAAGCGCACGATCTTTACTATAGAGCGAAAGCATGAGGGGACCCGGAATGGACCCAGAAGTGACCTGGAAGCGCACGATTCTTACTGTAGAGTGAAAGTGCACGTGGACCTGGAAGCGCGCAATTCTTACTATAGACCAAAAGCGAGCGGGGACCCGGAAGGGACGCGGAAGTGACCCGGAAGTGTGCGGTTCTTACTATAAAGCGAAAACGCTGCGCCCACCCGGAAGTGACACGGAAGGGACCCGGAAGCGCGAGATTCTTACTATAGAGCGACAGCGCGCGTAGACCCAGAAGCGACGCGGAAGTGACCCGGAAGTGCGTGATTCTTACTGTAGAGCGAAAACGCACACGGAACGGAAGTGACCCGGAAGCGCGCAATTCTTACTATAGAGCGAAAACGCGCATAGACCTGGAAGTGACGCGGAAGTGACCCGGAAGCGCGCGATTCTTACTATAGAGCGAAAACGCACGTGGACGCGGAAGTGACCCGGAAGCACGCGATTCTTACTATAGAGCGAAAACACGCATAGACCCAGAAGTGACCCGGAAGCGCACGATTCTTACTATAGAGCGAAAACACACGTGGACGCGGAAGGGACGCGGAAGCGCGTGATTCTTACTATAGAGCGAAAACGCGTGTAGACCTGGAAGCGACGCAGAAGTGACCCGGAAGCGCGCGATTCTTACTATAGAGCGAAAACACGCATAGACCCGGAAGTGACCCGGAAGCGACCCGGAAGCGTGCAGTTTCTAACAGAGCAAGAACACATGCCCACCCACAAGTAACCCGGAAAGCGTGCGCCTCCTAATAGAGAGCAAAAACGCACACCCACCCGGAAGTGCACGGCTGTAATACAGAGCGAAAAAAATCTGCTGACCCAGAGTCAGTATGGGAAGTGCACGTCTCTTAAGTTATAGACAAGAAATGCACTTACCTGGGTGTGGTTTCCTTCCCTCTTTTCTTTTTTAATTCCCTTCCTTCTCCTTCCGACCCCAGATTCTACGTCACTTGGCCCCTGAGCAGGCTGTGTACACGCCAGTGCTTTTTTCTACAGCTCCATCAGGTTCCCACACTAACAGCTACGTTTTTTTTTTCCTGCTCTGTTACAGGACAGCGAATACTATAATTCTTTGAAATGGATCCTTGAAAATGACCCTACAGAGCTCGATCTCATGTTTTGCATAGATGAGGAAAACTTTGGACAAGTAGGTCGACCTTTACCTTATCGTTTGCACCTTCCTCCCTAAGATGCGCTACCCATAATCACGTGTCTTTCTGACCTCCCTAATTCTGGGGCTTCTGAAGGAGGAATTCCTGTTGCTGTCTGTGAAAAGCATATGTAGCTACACAAAACACTGACAAGCGAGGAAGATGAGAGACAGCGTCCCTCTTCTTAGAACAGTTTAGGCTTGTACAAGTTTAATATGTTCCAAAAGGACACAGTAAGTTTTAAGTCTGTGGTTTGTTTACAGTGTCTTTATTCCAACAGCTGATAGAGCTAACCCAAACATTCTCGTTTCAACACCTTCACAGTGCACATGTAGCTTTCTCCGTTACACATGAAAATCACCGCATACCTTTTTCACAACTGCTTCCAGTTCAGTCGCTCACAGGTTAGCAGTCGGTCTGTACGGAGAATCCTATTAAAGCAAACTGAATCCAGAGATCCACATCAGCTTCTGTAAGGAAATACCTCAGCTAGAGATACACGTCTTGTTCCTAACTCTCTGCAATACACTTGACTTAAAGGAAAATAAATCACGAGCTTTCTTAAAAGCACCCTTCAGTATTACAAAATGTGCACGCGATGTACTGCCGAGAACATTCTCATCCAAGTCTCGAAGCTTATTACTTTCCTTCGTGAAGTGACATCCACAGAAAGCCACAGAGAACATTACAACCACAGGATGAAAAATTTCCTTAATACACTGTGTTGTTCATTAGTAATTTTCATTATCTTCTGCCGTGTAAGGGTTTCTCTTCGAATTACTGGTAGCCTTTCACTGCCCACTTTCACTCCTGCTGGCACAAGCTTGCTCTCTGAATCCATGTCCATCATCTTACTTGGACAGGCTTCTGTTCTTCTCCGAACTCTTTAATACCTCAAATAGCTATTTCTGGCAACACTGATTTTTCTTTACCTAACACTACACGCATCTGATTCCAGCAGAAAATAAGGTTGTTACCGTGATAGTGCTGGTGAGATGCACAACTGGCCTCACAAATGTTACTGAAGAAAAGCCTGAATAAGCTCAGTAGTACCACGGCAGGATAGGCTGCCACGAGGAGGAACTTAACGTAACTAGACTGGATTTTGTGAGAAACGAGTCCTGAAATAATGACGTATTCTACTTTTTCTCTTTCAAAATACAGACATATCAAGTTGACCTGAAACCAAACGGGTCAGAAATCATGGTGACAAATGAAAACAAAAGGGAATACATCGAGTACGTATACATTTACATTCATGGGCTTTATCCCGAGCGTAAACAAGCACAGTTGTACTTCTCTGCGCTTACTGTCACTTGTACTACACTAGATAGACAAAAATTCTTTCAAAGGAAAATTTTATTCTTGCCAATGACACACAAGCCTTCTTCTTTGACACTACGTTACCCCCAGCTATTTATAGACTGCTTTGTGTAACTACATCTATCCTCAAATTTTGTACTTGGGGGGGGAAATATCAATTACTCAGAACTCTGGAAAAATAAATTCTCTAGTCCGTTAGGCACTGACGGCACACACGTCATCCAGAGTCTGCGTGACAGCCCCACTTGGTCAGGAACAACGTGCCATACGGACACGGAGGCCGTCTCAGTAATGCACAGGCAAAGCCTTTTTTGTCATGTTTGTCCTTGAGTCAGTCTCCCAGGGACAAAAACATTAATACCAGAGGACACAACAGTGTTACTCCTGGTGATGTAGAACAGTCCTAGCTACAAAACACGGACATGCGGAGCGTGGGGTACGAGCTGAAAGAAAAACACGCGTGTTATAATCAACAGTTTGATCAGTTACACTCCTAGGGTTGCTAAAATCTCTCAGCACTGAGTTTGCAGTTTTCTAATGAGCGTGCTGCTGTTTTTTATGTCTCTGCTGTAGCCTGGTCATCCAGTGGCGGTTTGTGAACAGAGTTCAAAAACAAATGAATGCTTTTCTGGAGGTAAGCTGCTTGAGCTGCTTTTTATTCCCCCTCAATAAATACGTTTGCGTAGTGAGGACTCCTTACACCTCGGTGCTTGTGTTGAGGGAGGGGAAGCTCTGCAAAACTGCACAAGTTCTGGGATGCTTCTGTTTGATGACTGTACCTTCCATAAGAACACAGTCTTTCCATGATGGTCCTTCTCTTTCAAGCTTTAATTATTTGAGCTTGAAATAATTTAGCAATTTTTTGAACTAAAACCATTTCTACTTCAGCAACTCTGTATTTTGTTTTCAAAATCCTTTGTCCTCTCTCATTTATTTCAGCTTCCTGAACCCAAAGAGCCTGTTACATACAAAAAGTCTCATGTCACATAAAATAGTTACCTTTGCTTTGCTTTGCTTTCTTTCAGGGATTCACAGAACTTCTTCCTATTGATCTGATTAAAATTTTTGATGAAAATGAACTAGAGGTGAGCGTAAGAGACAACCAATCGCAGAAGCCGATCACAGAATGATGCATTATGTTCTAGGCTCATCACTCACCACTCACTCGTTTGTGAGACTGCATACAAAGATGCTTTGCTTATAGAGGGAAATAAGATTTTTTTTCCCCCCTAATTAATAAACCCATTGATCACATAAAAGCACAAAATTACATTGTTATTCAGTGAGGTGGTCAAGTGCGCGCGCATAGAAAAGCACGTAAGTAGCTTAATGAATCCACATCGTTGTGCCTATACCAGTCCTATTTTAAGCAAAATGCCATGGAAGATGCTGTCACAGGAAGCACTCATAGACCACAGCGTGCCATCTTCCTCCATCATGATGACCCGTTCTTTGAGAATTCTCCCCAGGAGAAGCTCTGGCTCTCCTTTACACTTGCATTTCTGTTTGCGCTCCGTGGCAGTTGCAAAGGTCCAGGCGCACAGCGGGGGCACAACGGATGTTTCATTGGAAGTGCACCAGATAACACAATACGTCCTCAGTTAACACCGTCACAATTTACTTCCATCTGCAGTTACTGATGTGTGGCCTTGGCGATGTCGATGTCAACGACTGGAGACAACATACCATCTACAAGAACGGTTACTGCCCCAACCATCCCGTTATCCAGTGGTTCTGGAAGGTAGTACTGGGTCACGTCACTTGGCTTCTCTGACTGTGTCTAACAGTGAAAGTTCCTGCATTGTTCTGAGGAGTCCGTTACAAATTCTCGTAACGGAAACTGCTGAAGAATGTGAGAACGCGTCTGTCTGTGCCACGCGCGAGGGCTGCCGTACTCAGGAGAGACTGTGCTAGGAATACACTTGAGATAGGAAGTCAGATCTTCAGTTTTATCTAAAGTGTCTTGCCATATTTGTGAAGTGAAACACTTTGTTAAAAAGTCTTATGTGCCCGGAGAAGCGAGTATAATACTTTTCTCCTATAATACCTCTAGATTTTTCAAAGGATTATCTTTTTCTTAAAAATACAAGAATCTTACCGCTTCACATCGGCACTTCACTTTGTTTCTGGGCTCATCGTTTTCATGACCATGGGAGGTATATGCCGAGACTCTGTACCCGTGTCGGTCCAGAAGGCTGTAGATCCCGCTGTAGTGCCGCACCGATCTCATTGGTCATTAGAGTCTAACACAAATAGATCATTTACTCACTTTTTGGTTTGTTTTGTTGTTTTGGTTGGTTTCGAACAATGACATCTGCAGCTCTGAAAGTGGAAACCCAGTCACTGTGTGTGTCTGTCTGTCAACAGGCCGTTTTACTGATGGATGCTGAAAAACGGATCCGATTGCTGCAGTTCGTTACTGGGACGTCACGTGTGCCTATGAATGGATTTGCTGAACTTTACGGTGAGGTTCCTTGCACGAGCGGGAGGGGACTGCACACGTAACCAACCACTTTGGCTTTTCAGTGCTCGTGTCTGAGCGTGCTGCTTTCACATTGCTCACGCTCTGCACAGTGGTAGCTACAGGAGCTTCACAAACCAGTGGGGCTTGGAAGCAAGTAACCACACTTCCGTTTCCTTTAAGGGAGTTTTCATTCAGACAGTTTGTACCAGGTATTTTGTACCAGTTGTAAAAAAAAAAAAAACATAGCCTACGGTTTATGCAAACTTTTACTGCAAAAGATAATATTTAGGTCATCTGTAGTGTCCAGCAATTTCTATTTTGTATGATTTTCATTTTCAACCAGGTTCAAACGGTCCTCAGCTGTTTACAATAGAGCAATGGGGAAGTCCTGATAAACTGCCCAGAGCTCACACATGGTAAGTAACAAAAACATAAAATTACAGTTTTTCTGTAGCGTTACACTGCCAAAAAAGGGCAAAACTGATGAGCGTGCTCATCTCTAACATATGTTACCTCTGGTTCATAGAGCTTTTTGTAAAATGGGATACTCTGAAACCTACGGAGGTGTGTTGGTAGGTGCAGGCATGTACTTAAAGGCCGCCAACAGCCAGCGATGATCTGCAGAATGTAACGTGCAGAACTCCAGGAGGCATCAGGGCTCAGCTCCAGGGCCATGCCCTGGCTCCTTACGACCTCCCAATACCCGTTTGGCCTTCTCAGGGACGTGTGAAAGAGCGTGTTAACGCACTACGAGGGTAGTGGTGTTCTGCAACAAATGCCGGTGAACGAATGCAAATTAAACCCTTTCCATCATAGCCTTTCTGATAAAGACTTTTTAATGCTATAATGTGCCACCCATCTATACTAAACATTAACTGTGATACTTGAGCCCATACAGTAGGCTGTGAGTTGCTGTAAGCGCTGGCCAGTCAAACTGATGTTCTGACAAGAGAGGTCAGACTGTTTTGTCTGCTAAGACTTTTCCCTGTATCAAATCTGTAACAACCCACTCGGGTAAGGTCCCTGCACCACAATCCGGCTCAGAGCCAGAGCAGAGCAGATGCGCTATGTGCTTCAGCATGGGGCCGAGTGTGGGAGCAGGAGCCTCGGTGCCTGCTGGGGACACGAGCATTAGTTCAGTTTGCAAAGGATACTGCAGAGATTGCCCCCGTTTGCACCGTAGGGGATGTTCTCCGTTAAGGCCTCCAAATTATTCAACCTTTTCTACTTCTTTGTAATTGTGGGTATTTTTCAGTAGATTATAACCGATTCTTTTCCTTCTACTTTTCAGCTTTAATCGCCTAGACTTACCTCTTTATGAATCCTTTGAAGATCTGCGAGAGAAGCTCCTTATGGCCGTTGAAAATGCTCAAGGATTTGAAGGAGTGGATTAAGACGTCGACTTCTTCCCCCCTTCACACAAGTTCTGCTGCACTTTGGCATTTGCCTGACGGACCCCGAGCGACTCCGGCAGAACAGTTGCACAGCGCTGGTTCACGGAGCAAACCCTGCGGCGGTGCCGTGGCCCAATCCCCAAGGCTGAGCTGTAACCTGCAGGGGGCTTTTCTGACATCTCCACCGCAGACACCAACTGCTTAACACGAACTCTGATCACATTTCAGCAGGACTTACTCTATTTATGTTGTGCCTCTGTAGGCAAAGCCCTTAATAAATATTTTACATAATTTCTAATGACAATGAATGGAATTAATCATTTTACAGGTATAGTATTACAACTCATGTTTACTTTTTAATTGATTTAGACATTTTCAGATTTTATTTCATTACAATTAAATATCATATACTTGGAAATATGAGCATTTTTCTTAATTTCATACCAGACTGGATGCCAGTGTCATTTTTTCAAAGCACATTTTGAGCCTCATGTTCCCAAAACATTAAGAAAGTAGGAGAAGGCAATGTTGGAAATTTTCTCTACGTGGGCTAGATACTAAGAGCAACTCTTTTCATTGACCACATAAATATTTTTCTGTATCCAGAAGTACGGGCTGGATGTTGCATTTTTGTATAAATATTAGAGTAGTTATGAGTCAAGGGAGAATCATAACATAGCATGCCAAATCTCATGTTCCGTCAAGAAATTGCCTCACTATTGGTAATATTTACATGTACTATAACTTGTTTTGGGGTAGGGTTGGCATTAATCATTTTAGGAAAACATGCTTAACCCTGTCATTATCTTTGTACAGTCATTCTTTTATTATTATCCTTTACTGTTCGCAGCGGAGGCATTTGAGCGAAGCCTGGCACTGTGTGATTTGGCACTACGGAAACAGCTCTGGTTTGTCTCCTCTGTATGTATTTGCTAACGATACCTAAATAACAACGGGGAGTTGTTTGTTTCTAACTGCACCAACTCTAAAGGCACTTTATGTAACACATGGAAGTCATACTGGTTTTTATCATAAACAGTAATGTGATTATATTCCTTCTCACTGCACACGTCTTTCTGGTGCAATATCTATCAGTTGTGAATTTGGCTGCTGCTGATGTATAAAAGAACACCACCACACAACAGATGTAGAGCTGAGCCTGCAGACATGTTCCTCAGCAGTCGTTTTTGTGATTTATTTTTTACTTAATCACAAAGATTTATTTAATATACACTGCTATCTAATCAATTTTGTTACCTATGACATGTTGCATGCTTAAACTATAATGTCTGAGTTGCATCTCTCTTGTGACGGATTAAAAGTGAAAGACTCGTATTTGACCCGCTGAAGTGAAATGGCTACCACTCAACTAGAGCAGGCTCCAGGGTCTGGCCTCAGCAGTTTAACCTTCACTTTTGTAAGCTTTGCCCATGTGCTGGTCTACAGAGAGGCTTTTTCCCCAAGAACCTCTTTAATGCTTATGAAGCAGGATGACAGCACCTGTCAAAACCAAATTTCATCTCATTGCCTACAGCTTTTTTAGCCCCGCCCCCACCTCTCCCCAGCACCCCTGGGCAAGTACGATCTCCACCTGAGAAGGAGCAGCCATCCTGTAGGAATACCTCCGCTGAAAGGGTTCAAGAAAGGGCCTTAGTGCTGGTGACGCTCAGCAAGCAGTTCTGTGCGAGCAACAAGTTTGAAGAGCTAATAACAGATGCAGAAGGAAGGTTATTTTATTATTTTAAGAGAGGTTAAGATTGATTTTTCTATTAAATAGTGCGCCTAACATTTCTTTCTGACCTTTGACACTTGATGAGTGAGCTTGAACATGAGGAAGGGGACTGCATCTGAGCCGACAGAGAACCGCTACGCCGATGGTTTAGCTGTGGGAAGGTGGAGAGGAGGAGGCATTTCCCCTGACCTAGATTTTACCACAGCTGATGGTAACATGGACTCCCCCAAGGGAAGGGTCGTACTCTGGAATTTGTTTTCTTCCTGTCTTAACCTGGAGGATTATCGGTGTGGTAGGAGGCTCCGTTTGTGTCCAGTGCCACGTAGCAGAACCTTAAGAGTGCCTGAGACGTTTTTTGGTTGGGAAACCTCCTGTGTAGATGAAGACTGTAACCTCATAGTAGTGTGGCTGAGGTGGAACCAGAAGTCAGGTTGTGTTACAAATCTGACACTCCTCTGGTGGTTTTCCTTTGGCCCCTTCCCCCACTCACCCTCTACTTCTAAAACAATATTACTAATATTTATATCAAAGCTCTTTCAGCTCTCTAGAATGACATATTGACAGCTGCCTAGAAGGGAAGGTTTTGTTGTTTGGATTTATTTTTTGTTTTCTTTTAAAGAAACCGTAGAATTACTTAGCTTTAGCATCTTTTCAGGTCCACTCCTGCTGAGCTCCTCTCACCTCAAACTGACGGACACTCCCAGTGCATTCACTGGCTATTAAAACAGCAAGGCAAATTCCCCTCTGTGAACTGCAGTTAAATGTGCACTTGGAGTGCTGTGGTTTCAGAGAAAGGGTTTCATTCTCAGGAAACTGTTCAATATGGAAGGAAAGCCCTGAACTGCATCATGTGCTGTTAAGAGTGGCAGCTCCGAGCACCACGCAGGAGGGGACCTGACCTAATCCAGGCAGCACTGACCCAACAGGCAGTGCCCCAACAGACTTGTACAGCTCGTCCTGAAATCTGTGCTAAATAAATGCCGTTTGTGCTTCTTGTGCCCCTGACGCAGCAGCCACAGCTCTCGCCCACGCTGCAAACCTGCCATCACCGCAGGGCCGCTGCAGTCCCAGCGCTCCCAGGCGTGCTGGTGGTACCGTTCCACAGCGCAGGTGCACACAACTGTCAGCCAGCTCCCTTACTTGTCACCTGAGTTCTCTACACTAGGAGGACAAAGTGCCGTGCCCCGCTTCTACAGCTGGGGCACAGCTCCCTCCCTGTGGAGGTGAGACCGTCCCCCTCCTGCTGGGTCCGTACGCAGTCCCGAGTCTGTGCTCACAGAGGAGCAAGACTTCTTGCAGGATAAGCTGAGGGGAACTACTCACTCAGTCCTGTTGCTGCATAAGCTTCTGTTGCAGGTACCAAACACCTTCCTGTGAGCAAAAACTACCAGGCTGCTGCTGACAGCCTTGGCATCACAGTAGTTACAGGGGTGTAAGCTCATGGACTACACCCACACAACCTGGATTTCCTTGCTAAACCCTTGGGCAGAGACAGCCCCCTCATCAGCCAGAAAGTTAAGATGATCTACGCTATGACAAACCCCAGGCGGGTACCATCAGTTCTGCCCCAGACTCTGCCAGGCCTAGTGGCCGGCCTTAACTCTGCAGAGTGGCAGCTGCAGAGGAAGCAATGGATTCTGTCCTGCAGGGCTCTGAGTTTAAGGCCAAGGTGCTGTTACTGATAGCCTGAGAAGGATCCCAGACTTTCTATCCAGGAGTCCTTCTGGAGCAATGTCTGAAGGAATCTTGCTAGGAAAAAATAAGGTATCTAGACATCATTTACTTCAAGTATCTAAAACACAAAGTAACTGGCGCTGCAGTGAGGCTTGTACCATATTATGGTGCCTTTCCTCACACAGCGCACTGACAGTTCAGCCCATTCACCACAGAACAGCCCAATGGTATTTCAAAAGGTTCTATTAAGCTACCTTGTTTTGATTAATAAAGGGAAATCATAAAGGTGGTACATAAACTATTACTTGCTTGCTCTTAAGAAGCCTTAAGACAAATAATTCATAAAAAAAAGGAGTTGCAATATGGAATGTGGGGTTTACAGCTGTCCCCTCGGGTTCACACAAAGGCTTTTACAGCTGTGCCATGTCAGGCTGTAGTTACCATACACCAAGCCGACCACATTAACTCCCACTTGCCAGCCTAGCTGCTGGAAACCATTGCTTTTTATCTTACAGTCCAAGAGCAACAAAATAAACCCCAAACCTCTGTCAGCACAAGGTGTATTTGCTTTCTGTCTCTCTCGTGCTGACCTCTCCCTCAACTAGAGTGAAAGGAGCACGCGTGTCCTGCCAGCACGACGTGAGTGCTGGTGAATGCGTCCTCGCCCCACAGCGCATACCCGCGGGATGCGCGGCAGGCGTCAGGAGCACAGCCCCATCGAGCCGGCCGCCGAGGCTGCAGCGCTTAGCAGTGACCAGCTCCCCATGCCCAGGCTACAGGTCCAGGAACTGTCAGAGCCAGGAAGGAGAAGCTGGAGAGCAGGCGGCACTTTTAAATAAGCGATGGCACCCATGTGGTTCCCAGGGCTCATTCTCAATAGGTGCAGTAGAAAAAAAGGCACGTTACCAGATTGGACATCTTAAAACGCACATTAATTTTTTTACCTTTTTAACAAAAACCCTTCCTTTTGTATGTAAACTTAAAGAAAAACCACCCTACAGTCTCCACCCATCTGCAGTGATGTTGCACTAAGTGATTTATGTTTGAAGTGCACAGGAAACGACAGAGCAGGACTTGAACCAGACTAATCGCGTCTGTCATCATGCACCCCACACCCTATCAGACACCATCACCAAAACCCATATTTAATCACGTATCTGTCAACATGCACCTTTTAACGATCTGTTTGTCCACGCTTACACGTTGGGGTTTTTCCCCTTTCTGTGTTACTTTTACACACACCTTGCTTTATTTCTTCATTTTTCACTGTGCAGCTGCAAAGGCGCACACCGCGCGCATCCCATCCGCACGCACCAGCACGTGGGGCGTTTCTCTGCTCTCACCGCTCCGCTGGATCCAGAGGTGGCCGAGCCACCCGGCTCCACTGCAGATCCACCCCCACCACGCAGCTCTGGAAAGATCACGATTCTCAAAACCCAAATGGAAAGCTCCAGAAAACTGTGTTGCTAAGCAAGTTCTGTCTTTGTGAACATCAATTTTAAATCAAGTTTAAAACTGAGATTATTAATATTTCCAAACATGTGAAAGTGTCAAACATTCCAGATTTAATTCACACTGCTTAATAATATATAGTATTTTGTAAAATCACCTCATACTAGAAGGCTATTGAAAATGATGCTAAACTACCTTAAAATTGAATTTAAAAAAGTACTACTTGCTTATAAATAATGCTCATTCTCACAATTAATACAGTGTTAAACCATGTTGGATTTGAAACACTGTAGGGGAGCGATTTGTTCATGGACAAAAGTCATTTTTTCCATCCATTTTCAGAGTGGTGGTGAAAGAAATTGTAGTTTGTTTTCCTGACAGCAAAATCTCAATGTGACAAAACGAAGTAGTTGTAATGAAATGATGCAACTTACTTAACTATTTAATAAAGAATTATGGAAGCTATAGCATTTTATACTTCAAATATATTTTTTGTCTAACTGAAGCTTTGCTTTGTATAAAAATAAATTGTCTTAAGGTAGCAACCTGTGGGGAGGCTTTCACAGTTGGAAGGTGGCAGGGAGTAATACTACTTGTTAACTACAGTTATAACTAAGTCTTCAACAAGATAAGACTCGTTAAATATAGTTATAACTCAGTCTTGTTGAAGACTTATTTAACGGGCATTGAAAACCTACTGGCAATCACAAAAGGCTAAAATGCCTTTCTAAAAAATGTGGTCCATATCCTCTTCCCAGAGCCAACCTCTGGCTCAGCCAACATTCAGCATTTCTAACCCAACTGAAGGACAGTTTTGTGCTTTCCTCCGATTCCAAGGCTGACTTACAGAAACCTCATTGTCCTTTACATTCCTATATAACACTATCCCGAGAGCGGCACCCAGGGTTTGCTATGGCAACCCATCAGGAAACACTCTCCTGCTTCAAACATCTCCAATACAGGGATCACAAAGATAAATAATCTCTTGATGACTGCCGCTGATTATTTTCCCCAGCTTTTCACCGAGAGCCTTGCTCAAATTCAATTCATTCATGCTCAAATACACCTCCTGTTTTCGCCTGACTTATTTTCTGCCGCTTGCTGTGGGTGTTTCATTACCTTGACAGATTAGACTCGAGTTTAAAGTGCAATAGAATATAAACTTAATAGACTCAGAACTATTTATATTTGTAATCCATATATCTTATCCTTCACCCTGACTGTCATGTCTCAACCTTATTAACACAAGTTTTTGAATTTACATTTCAGAGCATTTTCCACTCTGATAATTCTCTACCAGTAGTATACAACAATGCAATCACTTGAAAATTTTATGCCTGTAGATCATTTTTTTAAACCCAAATATTTTCCAGTTTTTAAGTGCTCTAATAATTTGCCACAATGTTTCTGAAAGCAACAGGCACCTTACTAGTGGCTGGATTTTTCCCTGGGGTATGCAGGTACCTCGTTCCTGCTGCGACCTGAACAGACACGTGGCCGATGTGCAGGTCAGAACATTCAGAAAGCAGAAGACTTTGCAAAGACATTATTGGATGGTATGTGTTAGCTGCTTGCTCAGTCAGTTGTTGACGACTCCGGTGAAGCCAAAGGAAGCTTGGTTTCCGAGTTAGGTCCTAGAAATAAGACTCTTGGAAAATAAAATAGGGAGTGATACATATTCACAGAGAGAGGAATCGGGTTAACAACACAAGTTTAAACTTAATCTTTGCCTAGCTTTCAGACACTTGGACCGGATAACACTCAAGTTATCCTTTGGTCAAAGGAGGCGATTCTCCTCTACTCTGGTCTGGTGAGACCCCGCCTGGAGCGCTGTGTCCAGTGCTGGGGTCTCTAGTAAAGACACAGACCTGCTGGAGCGGGTCCACAGGAGGCCACAGCACTGATCTGCGGGCTGGAGCACCTTGTTACATCTAGCTGCAACACACACTTAGACGGCAAAGCCAGCAATAACCCCCGTCTGGAGCTAGCGTGAGCTACTCGGCTAGCAAAGTCACAGTGACATGTGCAAGGACACGAACCTAGCACTTGTACCCTGGCTTCCAATGCTTCACTACTCAGTCTCCACAGCGGAGCTTGTACAGACGCGGTCGCATGAGTTACAACCACAACTTCATTTTTGCTGCCTAAGCGCAGAAACAGGCGGGACAAACCTGGGGCTTCTGCTTGTTCTGTTTTTTTGGGCTAACTGCTGCTGCGTTTTGTCACTTGGTCAGGCTCACTCCGCTGTGTTTGTGGATATGGACACACCTCTGTGCCATAGATTCTTCCCCAGTGGGCCTCAGAGCTTCGCCTCAGGCTGTGGCAAGCTAAGTTTCCATTGTACAGACCTCTATTGCTGCTGGATTAGCTGGAGGACACGACCTCTCTGTGAAATCAGTTTTTAAACAAAAAGGCAAACTTTGAACCTTGGACTAAAGTTAAAGGATAACAGAGATGGACGCTAGATCGATACCCGGCAAATATTAGTCGCATGCAGTGGACCGACGCCTCTCTGCTCTACCTCTAAATATTTCAGTATGCTGATGCAGGACCTATCTTTAGTTTTAAGGGTTTCTTTACGCAGGACAAAGAAAAAAAACAACAAAACACGTTGCAGAGGCTAGAGGTTCGTATTTTGTACAAGTCTAGGAATGTCCTTCCTCTGCAGACTACCTAGAGTTCAGGGAGCTACTTGTTCCTACAACTGACAACATTTTCCCGACCGTCCCAGTAATTTCATTTGTCCCAGTGCTTTACTTCTGTGAACAGCACCTTTTCGGAAAATTGTCAAGTTTTAAACAGTTCTACTTTCTATTCAAGCATGCAGATAGCTCACCATCTCTGATTATTTAACAATAATGTGAACAGAAACTGTGGTTACATATTATCACAACAAGTTGTTAACAATGCGCACACCCTGGACCCAGTACTACCCAATTGTGCCCTGGCTTTAAAAAAAAAACAAACAAAAAAAACCAAACCACCACGCAGTCTAAATTATTAGTTCTTTCCCCCCCCTTTTATAAAGGACTTTGTTATTTGCCTTTTATTCGTAACAACAGTACCAACACTGATACAAGAGTCTGCAGATGATCCAGCATTCTGGGAGAATTAATCCCCAGGACAGAAAGGCAGACAGCATGACATTACAAGGAAGCACTCTACCACAAACCAAAGCGCTCCACAAAAACAAGCTAGATTTGACAACGCTCCCCTGGTCCACGCGTGGGCAGCAGCCCTGTGCCGGACCACCACCAACCAGACCAGTTTAAGTGCCCGTGCAAACACTCTGTGCTCATCTGCTGTTAACAACTCCAGTGTGGCAGCCTACTGGCACAGACAAGAATGGGTAAGAACTCTAGTAAGATTTTAAAAATGTATCTATCTTTAGATTTTGTGAACTATGAATTCTCAGAATAATGAAGATGCTGATGCAGCATTTGCTAAGAAACCCTTTTACGGCAAACTGTCACCAGCATTAGAGTTCCTTCAGTGGCTTTTCGAACACAGAGAAGTTAATCGGGACTTCAGGGCAGAGACAAACACTAAAGAGACTCAGTATCAGTTCTTCTAAATGAGAAGTTTGGACCAGAATTTGATTCTCCCTCGACATGCATTCCTAGAAGCAAGATTTTGCTTCATCTCTAACTTAGATGAAAAACACATGAAAAAAAACACCCCTGCTACCCAAAGAGACCCCTTCTCTAGAATCTGTAACAGATGCTTTTGTGTCTACCCTCTCTCAGAAACCAGAAAACTCAGGTCACATCCAGTCCGCAAATCTCTGGCCTCTGATGCATTCACAGAACACATCAAATCCCTGAAATATGGGTTGGCGTCACAATTTTACCATAAACAATTACAGATTTCTGAAATATACCTTAATCACCTCAATTTTTGCTTAATCTCAATACAAAGGTAATTGTTGTGTGGCAAACCCGGTCTTCCAACAGTGGCTGCATGGAGCAGAAAGCACAGGCTTGGCTCTGGCCAGTACCGATTGAACACTCATTCTGACTTCATTCCAAAGATCCATTTTCTTAACATTAGCACACACAGCCTTCACTTCGCTCTACAGAAAAGAAAGGGATGAGGAAACCGTGCTACATCCACCCCTAAACTTCTTTAGCTCCTGTTCACAGTCTGAACACACTGCATCCCTCACTCCTGCTCCTTTGCTCACAGAACAAGGAACTATCAGAACCAAGCCTACCACTGATCACCGCATCACAGAAACAAGAATGGACAGTTCCAAGCACTTCAGAGGGAAGTTACAATATATTTATCAGTTTAGGAAGTGACAGCTGATATTTTGTATGGAATGACAGTTCGATCTACAGCAGAACCTATGGAATATTTCTGGTATGGACCCATGCAGCTTTTGCCCAGAAAAAGACACCAGGCACCACAGGACAATGTTGGGTGCGGGGAATGATGGGAGAACTCACCCAGCGGCTGGTGTAAGCAGGAGTCCACACCAAGCTGCTGGGGAAACAGCACTGTCTTCAGGGGAGTCAGTCTTTCTACACCTACCGCGTGCACAAATAAGGGTTACCAGAGAAAAATTGAGAACGTTTCAAAACTTAACAGTATCTAACAACGACAGAATGACAGCATGACATCTAACAGAGAAGAGACTTGTTTAACTGTCACAACAACTGTAGGTTAATCTGCAGAAGCAACTGCCATCAAGCATTCCTGTTGGACAGTTACTAATTTAAAAGGAGAGGAAAAAAAAGGCTTTTTTTTTTTTCTTTTTTCCTGTCTCTAAGGCTGACATATATATACACACATATATACCCATATCACCTTTTATCTGTGCCACTGGCCTCTGTTTAAATAGCTCTGTTTGAGCACATCCGTCCACATCCTGAAGGACAAGAGTCCAACGACCAAACAGTCAGTTCATCTGGCCATCTACCGAGGAGTTTGTTTGTTCTTGCCTATCAGCTTCTATTAGCAGATCAAAACTGGGGGCAGGAAGGTAACGACACCTAAAAAACTACAGCCAGGAATTCGGCAAAACCCTGCACATTGTGAAACGCAAATTATATCCTAAAAACCATCATAGGACCCGCCTTCCAGTCCCATCACCAGCTTTGTGGCCCTTCTCCAGACACATTCAAGTACCTTTGCAATGTTTTTGAAATTGCAGGGCCCGGAACTGCACACAGTACTGGAGGCGAGGTCTCACCGACACCAAATACAGTGGGACAACCACCCCCTCCCTTGACCAGCTGGTCGTGTTAAGCGTGATGCACCTCAGGATGGGGTGTGCCCTCTTGGCTGCTAGGGCACACTGCTTATAGAGGCCTGATAAGAATGATTAATATTTAACATTCTCAAGCTCACATATATGAAATAACTCCAAGCAGCTATCCATGAGACTATCATACCTCAGTTCACCAGCCACACTGGAAACACGTGAGCATTTTCTCAACGTTATATTTCAGAACATTAACACACACGTTCCTCTCTGTGTTACTGGCCACGCAGTATCAGAGCGTAGCTCAGCTCAGCACGCAGTCCATCTGCTGAGAGAGACAAATACGTGCCCAAGTATCACAGCTACAGCCTCTTATCCCAGAGGCACCAAGGAACAGCACTGTGCCTTTGAATCCTGACAGCCTCTGACAGGAGAGCAGGCCAAACCCACCAATACCACGGTCGAAATGGCAATGACTCCTTTTGGAGCACAGACCTTGCCAAATGCCTCCCTCAGAATCACAGAATTGTCAAGAATTGGAAAGGACATCTAGAGATCATCTAGTACAACTGCCCTGCTAAAGCAGGGTGGCCTAGAGCATGACACAGGATGGCACCCAGGCAGGTTTTGAACACCTCCAGAGAAGGGGACTTCACAACCTCCCTGGGCAGCCTGTTCCAGGGCTTTGTCAAGCAGAAAGGCAGCCAGCCCCAAGGCAAACGGCAGTGCAAGTCCTGGAGCAGCAATACTCACCGCAGTAACCAAACCTAAAGGAAGGCTTGTGACGAGGTGTTGCAGACCGAGTAATCTTTAACAAAGCCAGACGCCACGGACAGGGTCCATTCTGACCCCAGAGCAGCCCGTGTAGCCCACGGCTCTGGCACCGCAGAGGCCAACGCCACCTTTGCTCGGGGCCATTCCTACCAGATGATGTTAGGGGCAGCTGCACAGCACGGGCTGCAGGATAACCTTCCAATGTAAGTTGTGCAAACCTCAGCTAATATCTGGAGGAAATAACCCACTTCCCACTGGGGATAAAGAGTAAGATTTGTGTATGTTGTGTTTTGCTTTTTCCAGTCATAATAAACTTCCTCTGAAGAAAAAACAAGCGTTCACCGGTATTCTAGGAACAGCAGGTGAGTTCTGAATTTCATTTCATATAGAATTTATCCTGCAAGCATAAAGTTTGGGTTTTTTTAACTTGGTAAGCAGAGAGAATAATCTCTGAATCCCCATATAAGCCTTGAAAGTAAATAATGCTGAAGTAACTGCAAGTTGCGTACCTTAAGGGTCTTCACTTGCACTTGAAAATAATTTTTACTTGTTCTTTATATGAACTCAAGCCTATCTTTTTAACAAAAATAATAATTAATTCACTGAGATTACTAAAAAAAAGTTGCATGAGTTGAGTTGATTTCCAACACAGCAGAAAAATATCAAGCGGTTGGAAAGTGTTGTTTTATTTTAGTGCCAATAGAAAGTTTTAGCTTTTAAAATAAATAAACAAAAAAACCAAACAGCCACAAAACAGAAAATTCAGGCTTCTTCATCTGAAGATGACTCCTCTAGGACTAAACATACATTTTAAAAGTTCATATGATGTAGAGAAAACTGTATCTTAGATATATGCTTTGTAATCCAAGAAACAGCAGCCAGATGTTATAAATGAGTCAGCAAGAGAGGAGTATCGTATTGCATTATGGGGGCCATACAGTGGCTATGTAACATAAACCTTACAGGGACTATGAGAGACTAATGCAGCAGATACTTTGGTCCAAAAAAAATTACTGAAACATCTCAGCAGTATCTCCAAATAAAAATGTCTGAGACCCGGATATTTAAAGTAGGCATTTATTGCAAACCAAACAGAATTTTCCTCCCTCCTTCCCCACTGCTTCTTTCCCCCTTTTAAAGAAAAGCTCATCTCTTTCACAAGCGGATCTTCACTTCTCCATTTCAAAAATAAAAAAAAAAAAAGAAAATTAGTTTGATCAGCAAACCAGTTTCTCTTCCAAACACTAATACCAAAGCAGTAAGTCATTAAGAAGTGAAGCACAGAAAAAAAGAAGTCTCAAATTAATTTGCCCTTTAACTGTATTCTGAGCACAACACCCTATAACCTGGAAAAGTAGTGAGGTCATGGCAATAGCTTTAAAGCTCTGGCAATCTGAATTGGTGTGCAATTACATAGGCAGCTAGTCCCTATTATTTGCATCCAGTTCCTAATAGCCTAACAATGAAACAACGAGGAACTCTTCCCTTCTACATCGAGCTCAAGCTCCTTCCCTTGAGAACATTTGCACATTATCCATTATACTGTCTGTGGTGTATACTACCTATGGTGTATTATAAGAATATGCACAAGGAACAACCAGATTATTGAATGTGTTTGTTTTCAGGGCAGGTATGTCACAGTGAGGTAGAGAACAGGATATTCTTTATTCTGATGCACCTGCAAAAGCATGCCCTGAACCTTCGTTAAGAATCTTCATTGAAAAAAAAAAACCCAAAACAGTCCAGGGTTGTAGGACACCACATCAAAAAAAGCACTTACACATGCTACCATCCATTGCCTCATGGACAGAGTAACAAACCCATGAGGTCAACCACGGCACCATTACCACCACCCTGTTAGACAAGTCTCGCAATCTGCAGGGTAGCATGACACAGCTCAGGACTCCGAGTGGGCCCTGCCATTCGTAACCAACCCGCTCTGCCGCAGCCGGAGCGATGGTCAGCCACCTGATGCACCCCTAAACACTGCTCTTGCAAAACTCATCCAAGTCTAGCCTCTTCCTCAGCTTCACAACATACCAGACCACACCCAGCACCTACATGAGACCTGGTGTTCTGTAGCCTTTCAATGGAAAGGTTCCAGTCAAGGAAAACTCACAAATAAGGGAGAAGATGACCTCTCATTTCACCTACTGGGACTCCAGTGTCAATACTCCTGTTTTACATACAGTTAAGTTCTTCTATCAATTCATATGCTAGAGTAAACTCAAAACGGGTATTTAGTACACCCCAGACCTTCTAAACTGCTGGGACAGGAATGCTTTAGCCTAGTTCGTCAACATTGTCTTTGGGATCACACCTCAACAAAACGTTTTGGAGACCTCTATGCCACACTGCTTAGTTAGCAGATGGCAAACACACCAATTTCCAAAAGCTGACTTTGGAGAGGCCCTGTTACTCTGTCCTGAATGACCTCACCCAGAAAGCCTCTCCCCACCCCATTCAGACCACAAAACCGATGGAAGTGGCAGCAACTCAGACACCACCACACTTGCTGGCTATCCAGAGGCTGAAACACAAGGCCAATGATTCACGAGCTGCATCCTCTTTTTGTTCTACCCTCAGTGATAGCACAAATATGGGGAGAGGGCGAAAGTCTTCAGGTGATTTAGTTCTGATCCAGCTCATTTCCCTTAGATATCTACTCTATAAAGGACATCAAATCTAATACATGGCAAGGGAACACCACCTCCTACTTAAATAGCCGAGCATTGGAACCTCAGAGTCATCCCCTTGTAACAAAGGATTCAAGTTTACTTACCTGTCAGTTATAAGCTCACTCGCTCCAGCCAAGTTGGTCTAGAAGAGCAATCTCAGGAACTCCAGAGGAATTACCATCCAGTGAGTTTAATAACCACTGCAGCAGGAAAACACCTCCAGCTGAACCAAGCCTATTCTGAAAGCCCAGCTGCAGCAAAGATCACATCACAGACTCAGAAGTCTCTAGAAAGGCCCCTAAGACACCCTCAGACCTGATCCTAACAAAGACTCATTAATTTCCTGTGTGTTGGCTCACCTGTGTAACTAACTCTCACTCCTGCTCCTATAGCCTCTGAGGGAGATTAATAATTCCTCCAGCAATAGCTTTGTTAAATAAAGTTCAGTTCTCAGTGCTAGGCCAGGAATTACTACTGCTGCATCTTATCGTGAGCTCAAGCTCCTCATTTCTCTCTCTTCTTGTTCCCACGTGCAAGTTCTCTACACCACATAACCTGCCTGGCTACCAGTAGCCAGTTAACAAGTGCTAGAGCCATCCAGGATTCCAGCTGAAAATTCCCTCCCGCTAACTGAGAGAAAATCCACTCCACAGAATTCTCCAGACACCACTTTATCAAACTTTTCTTCTCCCCAAAGGGCGAAAGGTCTTCAGCTCTCACAGGGCCAGCTACCTTCCTTTTCTCCCTGCTCTAGTCCTCTCTCTTTCACTGCAGAAATTGCTTGTAATACACAAAGAGAGTTCACAATGCCTAATGCGCAGCACCTGTATTAATCCAAGCCCTCAGCCCTGCCCCTTCTGGAAGGTTCTGCTGCTTCACTGAACCCCCCCACACAGTCCCTTCTGGAAGGTTCTGCTGCCCCTCACTAGGCCCTGCCCCAGCCCTCGGCCCTGCCTTCTGGAAGGTTCTGCTGCCTTTCACTGAACCCCCCCACACAGTCCCTTCTGGAAGGTTCTGCTGCCCCTCACTAGGCTCTGCCCCAGCCCTCGACCCTGCCCCTTCTCGAAGGTTCTGCTGCCCCTCACTGAACCCCAACACACAGCCCCTTCTGAAAGGTTCTGCTGCCCCTCACTGGGCAGACAGGTGTTACTTGGATACACATGAACAGAAGTTAATAAGACTTTACATTGATCCATAGGCCAAGAGTGGGTAGCAAATGATGAGTGTCTTTCTTTTTTCTTTTCTGAGGTTGGTGGCACAGGCCCCTGCTGAGCAAAGGTTTGATTTACTATGGTGATTCCTGCTGGAATTTGGACTCCAGAATGATTTAGAGCAATAGTCTTGGAAGATTAAACTTTCTGTATCCCAGGTGCGCAGCGTCTCAGTACCTAACGTGGCACAGAGAGATACTGAAGTCACGGGCAAGAGAGAGGTTGTGATACACATTTCTCTGAGCAGCGAACCATTTATGGCATATTGACTAAATTCCACGCTTTTGACATCTGCCAGCCAAAATGAGATTGCTATACAGCAGCACAGTGAACTGACCCAAATTCAGAAAACCACTCTATGTATGCGGGGCCAGGTGGGTTTATGATGACACCACTCAGTGCTCGCAGCTGGCTGGCTGTGAAGAAGGAGGCCTGTCGACCTCCTGGTAAAATGGAGGAAGGAAGTCACAAAAATCTCAAGTTCTTTGTAAACATCAATTACCGAGTAGTTTATTTTGCTGTGGTTTGTGATTCATAGGGTTAATGCTTTGCCCAAAATGTGTGGGCTGCAGCAGTGGTTGGCAGGAATAAGGAAGTTCTGTGCCTTTGATAACTGCTGATGGACAGTTACTTTCCCAGGCTAATGGAAGCAGTAGAGCTGACCTGGGCAAAAGACTCAGTGCTAAGGAGCCAAAGAACAGTGTTTGCAGAGGGGGTAGTTGTCTTGGGGCTGGGGAGTTCCGCCCTAGGGACCGGTAAATAAATGTAAATTTTATTTGTTAGCCTTACATCTACTTACATCAAATTGCTTAACTTCTATCCACAACTATTTTGCTGGGGAAACAGAAATTTCATGGGCAGCAGATTCTTAGTCAGGCTTTAGAACCTTAATCTAAAGATAATTCGCTGTTGGATGCATCAGATGATGAATCGCTCTGGAGAATGCCAGGATGGTCTAGAATTGATGTAATGAGTTTGGTGATTGGGAAACTCAAATCAATTTCGTTTACTGAGCCCCAGTAGAAATCAGAAGAGATCATGGTTTCCAGGTTAAATACCTTTGCTCTACTTTATACTGCTCTAAGTTAATCTTTCTCTATCTAGTAGTCAGAATGACCAGAACAGGTAATTTTTAACCACCGGCCATTGACTTACAAGGGTCATAACATCTTCTCTTCAGTGATCTAAGCTGTCCTACCACCACACAGGCCTCACCTTTGCCTATTATGTTGTGGTATTAGTGCTGGTAAATGTGATTCCTTCAATGTTTGTGAAGGCTGATGCCCCTTAAATCCTGTAGTAATCTGGAATAAACAGATAAACACCAGCTTTGCCCACTATGAGCCCAAGAATTCCTGTAGCAATTTCCTCTCCAAAATTGCATGGTTATATCCAAAACTGATAAAAGTTAGCATAGAACCAACAAATGAATAGGCCACAGCAAATGGATACATTCAGTTAATTGTTGATGTGTCAGTTTTTTCCATAAAAGGATCCGGCCTAAATCTTTGACCCATATTTGTCTGAAAGTTTTAAACCCAGTAAGCCATGCCCACCGTTGGCAGATTGTGACAGGATTTTTCCATAGGTGAAACAGCCAACCCCAAATCAGTTTAAGAGCATTGATTATGCGCTTGCTAAAGACAGAGCTGGAGTAAAGCCATAAAGATACAACTCAAGTTCTCCTATGTGAATACCAGTAGTGCAATAGTTCTGAGGCTGAAATCTGGGGAAGGAAAATCGTTAACTATCAGTTCCAGAGGATTGCAGGACTGGGAGCTCCCTGGACTGGTGCCTCAGTAGGTCACTTTTAAACCTCTGTACTTTATAGCACCAGATTTTTTAGGTCGGACTCTTTTGCTCTAACTCCCTCCTCAACCAAGGGCCTAGTTTCCTATCATCTACCTCAAACTGCAACTGGTTTTAACCAGTGATAAATTCTTTGTGATAAATTACCTGGACAACATCAGCTCTTAGGCCATCCAAAGGCGGAAGAGAAAGCTCTTCCCAATCCACTCTCTTGTCCCCACTTACTCTACGTGAGCACCATGATCCTTCCCTGTGTTATTTTTCTTTTCAGATGAAGTTCAGACTATTCTAAGTGTAGAAAAAAAAAAAAAAAAAAAAGGAATTGACGCATGTGAGCCTTTTTCGGGTCATGTAAATGAGTCCTGATTTGGAGGTTTTCAGTTTGAACTGAATGGTGAAACTGGCTTTTGAAATCTACTCTGAATAAACAAAGTCATTGTGTTTTCAAGCCCTCTCAAACAGGCTTTCTAAGTGAGCTTTGTTGATCAAAATTAACCAGCTGCAAAAAAGAGGTCTGTTCTTCCAAAGGGATTTATACCGTTCACAAACCCTGGTAGGCCCATATCATTTTGAAACAAGAGTAAAGCAGTTCTTTCAACACACCAGTGAGATCTTCGTACACAGAATATTTAACCCCCTTTTTTTTGCCAAAAATTGTTGTTCTTAATTGAAGAATTTCATAATTAAGGCTAACTGTAGCTTCTTACTGTTTGTTAAATCTTCCCAGTGTGAAAAACTTCCTAACACTGCCTGATTGTCGTCCCTGTGTTGAGTTAATATTCCTTCAGTTTTGGAGTTGTTCCTTCACTCTCCCCACATAGAAAAGACTCCATTCCTCACATTCCTATTTCACTTTCCATATCCTCCACATTTTATGTAAGAAAAATGATAGGAAAGGACTCACACAGATGAAATTTCATCCTCTGTATATCGACACCTTAATCAACAGGAGCTGTGCACATGAAATGGAATCACAGAATAATTTAGGTTGGAAGGGACCTTTGGAGGTCATAGGAGACAGTTCTCTGCTCTGAGCAGTGCCAACTTCAAAGTTAGACTAAACTTCAAAGTTAGATCATTTTACTTGGGGTCATATCTCCCTATTTTCAAGGGAAGAATTTGGCCGACAGATGAATGTGCAACGTGTATTGCATTATTCGTCCTTGGGTCACCTTTAGGAACATTTAGACAAACCAGTTCCTTCTTTTTTTTTTTCAGGAATTTCCAAATAATTTGGCATTTAATTCCAAAGAACTGGACCCAACCCCAGGTGCAATAGTAATGAATGTCGCAATGCTGTCCAGACTCCCACCAGTGGCTCCACGTGTAGCAGGCAGTACTTCACTTACAGCAGCAAATCGCCATTTTGAGGAAAACAGCTTGCTTTTTTTTTCCAGAAACACAATGCCAGAAATAGCCCAAGTAAGTGGTGTTCCCTCTGTGATTAAAAGTAGCACATTTTTGTCCTACTCTGATGGTTTTGAACAATAGTTGGCATTTGGGATTTTTTTTTTATTTGAGGTCTTTTGCCTTCTTTTTACGACTGAACAAATTGTCAGATTCCTTCTGTAGACTTAATATGCACATCCATATTTTCAGAATGGCATATGGAGTTTGCACACAGGATTCTGGTATAATTGTACAGGTAATTTTTAAATAAATATTTTTCCCAACCCACGTTCTACTATTATGGGCACACTATGAACTAGTGCTACTACTTCTACTAGTAATTCTGTCGTCTTTACACTCTGTGCATGTACAAGACCCAAATGAAAGACTTTTCACCAAAAAACAAGCAGTACCGACACCAACTAAAAAGCACTCCCTGCTCCAGGAGGATTTTCTGAACGGATCAAGGGCAGAAGGTAATGCAAAGGTTGTGAGCACCATGGAAAAGGCCTAACCACTGGGACTCTAAATAAAGATAATAGCTGTACCTGCGGGTCTATTTTTTCCCCGTATGACAGAAAGTCTATCAGTAGTAATGCTCACGGTGCAGCCGGGCTCCTGCGCGAGATGTCTGCATACACAGACTGTACACACAAGGCTGTAGATGCTATCCTGGTCTTTCAGTAGCTAGTGGAAATGTTTCTTTTGCCTTCAACAGATCCTGGTTTGGTCTGACGTTTAGTGATTCACTCCAGAACCTTTCCAGTGATCTGCCTGTTAAAAGCTTTACAAGGATACAAAATGAAACTCTACCAGTGCATGCAAGTGGCTGCAGAGCCAGCTGAGACTGGCACATAGCCACGGTCTTCCCTCTCGTACCGCACCTGAAGGCAGCTAGCACAGATGACTGGCACTTTCAAGCCAAAAGCAAGTGACTAGGATTGTGTGGTTACAAAACTCTTAATCTCACTCTGTTCCCCCAGTACCCTGTCATACAGCACAGAATGCCAAAGCTAAAACTCAGACATATGCTCTTTTCCTTTTCCTTTTCCTGTCTCATTTCATTCTCTGCTTCCCTACTAAAGGTCACCTGTTAGCATTATTAATTTGTGCTTTGTGCTAATTGAAGTCTTTCTTCTTTAACAAAACTGGAAAAGGGTACAGTGAAGCAGTCAGATCATCTCCATTAGGCAACTCACACTGTTTTACAACTAAGGTTATAAAAATGTGTCATTAAATCCCTAAGAATGATAACTGCTGGAGCTTTCATAAGGGGAAAAAACTATTCTTGAAGGGTATATGGAGTGATCAGACTGCTAAGAACCTATAAATACAGCTTCATTACTGCACAGAAAGCACAGTCAGTGCCTAGTTTTACTCATGCCTGCTGACATTATTAGTAGCATTACTGGTGTATCTGAGACTGGAGCTGTGCTGTGATTGGAAACCAGCATTTTAGGAAACCGCAGGAGATAGCTCTTGCCATGACAAATTTGCAGTCCAAATACATGACAGCCTGAGGGAGAAAAGACAGGCCATAAACTGGTAAAGATGAGAGTGTTGTTCCAGTGGCTTTGTAGTTCAGGGTTTTCTTCCATTACACGGTGTTGTATTTTGTGTTTGACTCCATTCGGTGCAGGACTCTCAAAAGCAGAGCTCTGGCTCTTCGAGCTCATGTATCTTGTCCCTTTTCATCTCACCCTGGCCGTGGTGAGGGAAGGCACGGTAACAAGGAGAGAAGCTGCATCTGTCTTCCGTCAAAGGTCTAATTACACTGAGGAAAGTGTAACTCTCCTGGAAAGCAAGGAGAGTGCACGATACAGAAATTTTCCCAGATTTTATTTTGCCATGGTTTGCTGCTGCTGGATGGACACATCCAGCTAAAAGCAGTAAAGTGACCTGGTTCGCTTTTGTGAAGTATTATACACCTCACTTTTGTGAAGTATTATATTGAAAATTTTGCTTTTAAAAAAAACCTAAAAAAACCCCTTATTTTCTAATGGAATAGAAGCCTGGTAATGCAATTCAGCAATTAAATACTCATTAGTTAATTATCAGGGAGGTTGCTGTACAGAAGGTATAACTATAATTCATGTTTAGAGAAACCTCAGGTTCAAACCCCATACCAGCCTTTACAGAAAATGTGAAATTTATCATGCCCTAAATCTGGGGGTTTATACAATGGTCTAGTTGTTGATTATGTGGATGAGGTCCTGAAACCTGTGTGTAACTCCTCATTTCTAACCAAGTCAGACTTTTTGCCCTATCTCATAGGGGTGTTACAAAGCAAAACCCATTAAAAATGTGACAGACTCTTTCAGAGTTCCAAAAATTCCTGTGCAGAGCAGTAGAGTAAAATTTAAAACAAAAGGTGAAAAGAAGATTGGTAAAACCCAACAGTGAATAATAAGATTAGCACTGTGATCTGAAATCAGTCTCACTGAAGTGATGAAATCAGTCTCGCTGGAAGAAGTAAGCAATTAATACGAAGACAGAGTAAACACTCTCAGGGCTCAGCAAAACAGGCAGCTGAAAAAAAACCTGTCTTTTTCATTTTACTCACATATGCTCTCTCTGAAGGGAGAGAGAAAATTGAGATTTCAGAGCTTTTTTTCCGTTCCTTAGTCTGACTAAAGGTGACTCTGGCTCTGTGTAGTGAGGGCCATCTCCCTCCCCCAGATCAATATTTTAATATGACTTATCAGAAAGAGAATGACTTGTTTACTTTAAAACCTCAGGACCCCATAAAGGGCGAGGGAAAGGTGTCCACTGGGAACAAGAGGCTTTCAACAGCTGACCACTGCTGGGAACTCATAAAAGAAAACCAAGACCTCCAAAGATCCGAACACGGTGATACTCAGCAAAATGTCACGCAGGAGAATCTCAGTGCTGCCAAGGCCTAACGACCCACCAGAGGATCATTTGGCTGTTGTGTCGGATGGTAAGTGCCTTCCCGTCCTTCTCCATGTGAGGAAAAGGAAATGCTAAAATGTATTAACAAAAATAAAATAGCGCAGGTGATTTTTGAATGGTAAGCACTTCAGTGCAGCAAAATATCCCCAAGTGCTCGTGGCCTGTCTGTGTAACTTAACCAGGATTTAATGCCTTGTGCATCGTGATCGCTGCATGCACTTTTAAAGAAATTAGGCTTTTGTTAATGTCAGTGGGCAAACCACCCTAAAGGTTTATTGTTTAAGACAAAAAGAGGGGTGGCCAGGAAGCTGACAGTGTGGTTAGACTTCACTGGGGTTACAGAATGCTTCCAAGTCTGGATACACAAAAAGGATGGGTTCTGTGATCCATCCAGATACTTCTTGAAAAGCCCTCTTGTTCTTCACAGTGATCTTCTCAACTAGAACATTCTAATGATATTCTTTATACAAATGTCTAGCAGAAGAGAAGCAAGAAGTGGATTTTTTTTTTTCTCTGATGATTATACTTTGCTTTCTTCCTGTACTGACCTGTAGCTTTCGCATTGTTTCGCGTTTTTATTTTGTTGAAGTAGCAAAAACTAGTGTCTACTTCTCTTTCTTTCACTACCTTTTGTCTTGGAAATATTCCTGTTGAATTGCTGGAAGCTCCCGTGTCGTTGTGAAGCTACAGAACTGCCTGCTCGCAGTTGCATCATCTGCCCAGCTATTGACTGTCATATACATTTCACAGTGAAGTCTAAAGGCACTTCTGCCAGGGCTCTGCTGCTCTTTGCACTGCATCTCCCAGCAGTTGTCAGGCTTCTCCTCAGAGAGCTTCATTAGAGTAGGATCTTCCCTGACCTTTCTTTGCTACAGAAAGCCAAGTAAAATATCTATGAGGAAAGGTAAAGGAATAAGCACCAATATCGTGATGAATTAGAAAGCAACATAAGGTAGTTATGTTCCTTTGGCATTCAGGTCTCGTTGCCAGGTAAAGCATTGGCACATTTATCAAAGACAGCCCCAGAGACCTCAAGTCTCCAACGGCAAGCTGCCTCCTGACTAGGCAGAGTCTGTTCTGCCTGTGGCTGGTATTTGCCATCACTAATTCAAAAGCCTCAGCGCCATTTGATGTGCAGTGGCCTGACCCGTGGACCTGCATATCTGCCTGACAGCTCTGCCTGGGCCTTCAAATGCACAACTCCTTCCCACTGCGGCATGCACAGACTCAAAACACAAAGTCAGTGAAAGACAAAAAGCACTTGGAGAAGTTTGGCCCTGCCCATTTATCAGCTTGCCTCCTTAACAAGGATGGGAATGACAGAGCACTTGCAATAAGCACATATGAGGAACAAACCCATCCCAGTAAACAACCAGTGAAGGTTCATTTCACTGCTCTCTACCAGACAAGGGCCACTCAGGGCTCAGCTCCTCCTAGCAGTTGATGCTTTCACTGAGGCTGGATTAGACGTACTTGCAAATCAGTAGTTAAACTGGTCCAGAGCCCTAATGAGTCTACACTGACCGACCAACACCGGTTGAACTAGGTTACTTTTACAAAAAGATCCAGAAAAGACACAAAGTTGGGTCAAAAGGCAAGGACTGGAGAGGGGACAGATGTTACACCACGCGGAGTGTGCGGGTGGTTCAGGTGTGTTCAGTACACGTAGGCAGCCAGCTCGTTTGGGTGCATTAGTGTCTCCTCTCTGCTGGCACTTCAGCTTTTGAAGAACTGAATGAGCTAAATTTCCCTACCTGATGATCTGCGTATAAAGGTGTGTATTTGGGAGCCCTGTGCCCTTATCCTTAATCATTTCCTGTCAAAGCTCCTTCCACTCACTGTCTGAAACCAGCATGGCTGCTCCAGCAGTAGCCCTCCACCTGCATCTCACCCCACGAGCAGATTCCTTCCTGGCTCATTTCCCTGAAAGCCACGTTCTGCTCCCTGCAGGCTCCAGAGCTTCGGCAGACCTGGTGGTACTTGCCCATACACAATCTCCTGTTCTGGGGCACGCAGATCTGCTCCTTTGACAAACGGCAGCGTGCCCCGACTGGAGCTGGGGACAGGCTCTCCTCCACACAAAAGCTGATGTTTAATATGGCGACCGCTCAGTCTCAACGAGCACAGAAACGTGCTTCTCCTCCATAGCTGTGCCCCGTTCGGCACCCACACTTCAAATATGGAGATTTTACAAACAGCTGATGATAGAGATTTGTGCCTCTCTCGGCTCTCAGCTGGAACACATGATGGGAATGCTGACGGCAGACTGGGAATAAAGCAGAGGCATTCAGGCTGTTAATGCGTGGGAGTGACGCACCATGAGGGCAGGGAGTTAGAAAAGGTGAAAAATGGGATTGACGGGAAGGCTAAGCCCACCAGAGGAGTTCTCAAAGGATCTGAGAGTCTGCCTTTGCAATGTGTTCACTCATTTAACAGCCTGTTGCTAAAATGCAGCCAGATCCAGACAACTATTAGAGAGTCTAGTTCTATTATGTATGGGCAGCAAATGCTCCTGGATACATTAAGATGGGAATCATTTACTGAGCTTAAAAACCCAATGGAATGGAGAGCTTAAAAGCATTATAGCGAGACATTCCATCCTCATGTTCCCTTCTTTTTCTACCTGCACAGGTCAGCGTTTCTGCCAGGTAACACCTAGTATGGTCTCCTGTGTAGATGATCACACTAACTGACAGTCTTTATACACTCAGGAAAAAGAGGATACATGGAAGAGCAAGATCCAAGGGCTACTACTATGCACCCAAGCTCTGGTTTCTAATCTGTTCCTTTTTCTCTGTTTTCTCTGCTTCTCTGCGGTATTCAGATGTTATGATGACACATAACTGAATTTCTATGGCTTTACAAATCACCATGACCCACAGTTACAGTTTGTGTGCTCTTAGCCCACTCCTGACAAATATCTTTGACGTCATTTTTTTATGTTCATTGAAAATGTGCAGAAATGTTATTAGATTTGCAAGCTAAACAAACACAGAAACACACTGTCCTATTACACGAGAAAAACTGTCCTGGGGAGAAGTGAAACAGCAGAATCAGTTGTATGTTAGTTACGCTGCTTAATTCCCTGTTGCACAGGTGTTGATGTGCCAGAGAAGAACTTGCATTGAATAAAACAGGTGAAATGAACTGGAATTACAGACCAACTTGCTGTCTTGTAAGTGGGCTAGCTCTAAAATGCTGGTAGAAACAAGCATATGGAAAACAAACACAATCTTTAGCACCGTGATTCCTCAGGTCTAATACAGCTCTAAAGAAGTCAGGTCTCTATCAGTAAGAGAAATGATTCATCCCTCGCTCCCTCCCGTCATAAATTCATCTCTTCGGACAGGACCGATGATTGCTTTTTCAAGGTGCCTGTCCACTCCTGTGCCTGCAAAGGCACACTTAAATCCACTTAGCTCTCAGATTACCACAGCTAGCCGAGACAAAATTTTCACCTCAAAGAAATCCGGAATTCGGTTTCCCACTTCCGTGGATGTATCATATATAAATACGCATAAACGTGGTCTTTCCTCTGTGTTTTGCAGATCCCCGAAGCCCCCACGCTGAAGTCTGTAAGGTGTGTGTGTACTTCTTCCATGGACTAATGATCCACTACTACCAGAGCTGTGGAGTGTGACAATGGTGTTTGTGTCCAGCCTATCAAACGCCATTATCACACTAAATAGCTATGGGGAGACAAGACACCGATTCAGAAATGTATGTGAACCGCAGCAGTACGTTTCCCACCGTGCTGAGGAATAAATAACCTCTGTACATGTATGGCAGGATGTCTCTGCTCTTTCTCTCATAAGCAAAAGCACCCTAATATATGGGAAATACATACACTGCTACACCCACTTCCAAATGCCCACTCTAAAGCACACAAACAGAACACTTTCCGTAACTCTGATAAAAAGCTATCACCTCTAACTTGAAACATCATTTATGCAAGTTTCAGGTGCTTTCAGCTTTGTTCCCTATCGGGGCTGCCCTGCAGCAGAAGGTTGGGCCCTATCCCTTGTCCAAATGGAGCAGATAGATGAATTGGGAAGACTGCTGGAGTGGGCGAGATCCAAAACATCTGGCACAGATCGGCTATCTGCAAGACCACGAAGAAGGGACACTACAAATGACACTAACCAAGGACACTGTTCTGTCACCGCTGCAAAACAAGCAACCTCACTCCTCCACAAACACAGCCAGAACCCAGCAGCACCAGAAAGCTCACAAAACCAATACTCTCCTGCTGTCCAAGACTCAGTAAATCACTGTAATTTCACACCCACGATATTCTATGGCAGACTCAGAGTGAAATCAGCAGAGTTGCAGATAATTATGGCTTATTTTTCAAAAGGTCTTTGCTGAGAACCAGCTTTTAGCTGAGGGTATCTTTGAGCAGGTGAGCTGGGGGGTGGAAACTCCTTTCTTGTGTCTCTGGCTTTGCAGGAGGAAAGCAAAAGTGACCTTTTCTGCAAGACCCTCGGTGTAATGTTTTCGCAGCAGCTACTTTTCTGTCTCAATCTTTGATTGAGACAGAAAAGAAGTCCCCTCCCTCTCTCACCACGCCTGCAGTGCTCTCTAGAGAGCCTGAACCAGTCTGGCCAGCCCTTCTGCCGATTAATGGCACTGCTATTTCTCTTATGTGAAGAACATCTTACGCCGTTTCTCTCCTCCCACTCAGTAAGCCCCACGTGCTGCTTGCCTGAGCACAACGTCCCTATCACATCAACAGAAAGAGCTGGAGATTAGGGCTGTCATTGTGGACTATCTCTACAATTTGCAGTGTCATCACAGCTTATTCCACATCATTCATTCTTTCACAGATGCAAAAAATGCATCACCACTGCTGGCACTCCAGTGGTGGCACAGCAATACAGGCTCCCCAGCTTCTCCTTGTAAAGTTATTAAAGGAAACCTATTTAAAACACAGTCAAACCTCTATGTGGGCAAAGAGTTCCCAGCCTTCCCCTGGTGCTCTGCTGCAGTGTAGATTAATTCTCTCCCCTATTACTTTCTTACTACTGTGCTCTGAAAACTCAAAAATGAGAAGTTATTTCCAAGGCTTTTATTGTAGAGCAACATGACCTTTGTAACACCCACACAAGTATTAGATACATTGAAGTTTCTTGAAGACCGAAAAGAAAAAACAAAACTAAGGCATAATGGAGCTGCATCCCTGCAGTCCCCTGGTGGGTTATGTGAGGTTCAGCTGAGGGAGTTATACTGAAAAGCTCCTCCGATAAGAACCGCACACAATTTTCTTTTGCTATATGATACGAGGAATGGATTGGGAAACACACCGCCTGCTCCCTGATGGGATCCTCCATCTTACATCTCCTTCAAGTGGGGAAATATTCAAGGCACAGCATTCGAAATAATCAGCTGCCTTCCTGCAGCTGTATCCTCTGGGGACCTGGGGCCCAGCACTTTGTCCAGCAGGTGCGTGAGTAAGGACTGGCAGCACCTATCGCTGTCAGGACACTGTACAATTCACTCATTCTGTGTCTGCTTAGGAATATCTACTAACGACGCATCTGCTAGCAGCAAGAATTAACCTCTAAGCGCTCCTTTAAAAAGTGGGTTCCAGTCTCTGCAGAGATTAGAATACATGTTTATGTGACTCGCTCACAAAAAAACACATGCTTTGGTTCCTGTATGTGAAAGTCAAAAAGCAGACTTTGGCTCAGATTAAAACCCTGTCTGTAAAACAGGTCGCCATTTCTCCCATTCATCCTCATGCACCATTAAATCCAGAGCCCCCGAGAACAGCGTCTACCCTACTGAAAATTATCTCACTGCTGATCGTTTTGCAGACTTTCAGCTGATGCATATTGGTAACGCAGGTACACTGAGGTAAAACCACAGTTCGACCAGGGGAATCTTTCTCCTGCTACAGAAGGCAATCGACATAAATAGGGCCAAACTGTCTTTTCCCAGTCTGAAGACTTGGCCCAGACCTTTGGATCAGGCTGAGTTTAGATGTACTCCGCTTTCATTACTTTTCAGATAGCCACGAAATACTTCCTGATACAGGGTATCTATGTAATTTCTGTAACATCAAGATCAAAGTGGGTAGAGTGGCTAGTTATCAGTCTACAAAGAACAGCAATGATTAGAAAAGTATTTTAAAAAAAAAATCTGACATGAAAATTCAGAGATGGGCAGAGAAGCAGTCTGAGCTCTTTCTGTGTCACTGTCAGACTATCCACATTGTAAACTCCGTCATGTCCTAGACACGTCAGTAAGGAGGTGAGGGTGTTTCTGAGAGGGGCCTGCATAGACAAGGTGTCCTGGCCCCAGAGTTCCTACCTGTCACACAAGGCAGACAGGAGGGCAGCACAGACAGCTCAGCAGCTGTGAAAGAGGATGGGGCAAGGAAACAAATGAATGACAAAAACACAATTCTCGACTTCCCTTAGATACGCCAAAGAGCAATCACCTGAGTACCGCAACACAGCAAGGGTCCAAAACTTGTCTAGATGGCTCTACCCTAAGGTAATCAGTCAAGTCCTTTCTGCTTTTGGTAGCTATTAATGTATAATTATTTCAATGTAATTGAAATTGAGCTGAATTCAAGGGCAATGACCTAATTTTAACAGGATCATGTGACATTATTATAATTGAAGCTTTTGTTCTACTGCAGAAAAATGACTGCTTTACACCAGTCTTTTGCCAGGTTTTCCTATTCTCATCAGTGAGATCTTCCACTGACTGAAATTCAGGAACTGTGACACATGGTGTTTAATACGTCAGCAAAGTAATACGTTTATTAACAAACAAAATATGTTCAATAAACTCCTGAGCAGTGGGAAAGCATCCGTTTTAGCTGGCTGTGTGTCTACTGAGTCCAAATACAATGGCCCGTTATTATATAACGTTCCACGCACACATTTACTCTGTGAGATCAGTAATAAGAAAATGAAAATTAGCTTTTGAGTACAGATGTCAAGTGTAATTGAAAGATGACTGAAAAATACCAAATCCCTCAAAAGAGAAACATAACTCAGAATGTGGCCTGAATTCTTGATTAATGTTCCATCAGCAGGCTTGAAGGACAGTTCCTTACAGAGGAAAACATCTTAAAAGATTCACTTATGCTGACTGCCAGGGGACAAGTGCCATCGTCTTCCCTCTAGCAGGCAACACAGAGCACAGAGCTTTTCATTGTACTGTATTCCATGGACATGCAAGGCAAAAACTTTCAGATCTATGGTTTCTGCTGAGATTATTTCGGCCAACAGGTATAAAGAATACTTTATCCTAGTTTTTGATTACTGAATAAGGAAGAAAGTTATGACTCAGTCCTGCAAACAACTGCAGGGATGGAGCTGTGGTCACAGACAGGCGCTCTGAGCATCCATAGTCACTTGTGGGCTGGAGATCTCCACCTTTCCAGAGCAAGGTAATCCTCACTGTCTCTGTGCTGTCACCAGCACCGAACACACCAGGTAAATGCGGTACGGTGATGTGCTTACACAGGCGTGAAATATCAACAACACTCATTCTCTGGAGTTGCAGGGGTGAGGGAGCACTGGTTTCCCAATGCCATGTCTCTTAGAAATCACAAATATCAGGAAGCAGAACACTAAGAGTGAAACACTTCAGGCAGCACCTTTCCCAGAGATGCTACATGCCACGATCACACTTGGTGCCTCTTGACTGACAAGGAATCGTCCACTTTAAAAAGCTAAGGAAGCCCTTTTCAGCTCCTACAGGACAGACAGACAGGCATGCAGACATGGATCAGGCAGAAACCCCCAAGTGAGCCTTCTCTATTTAAAACAGTGCAGGACAGAGTTCAAGTTCAATGGCTATACCAGGCCTCGCTTTTTTTATACAGGTTCCTTACACTGGCCCTTGGCTTTGATGAGCAAGCAGCCTCCTAACTGGGGTGTGTGACATGGTCCAGCACACTCCCGACACGCACAGCTACAGAAGAACTAGGAAGACCTGTGGTAAACTCCCCTTCCCACACGGGCGGTCCCCCCTGACAGGAAGCTGTCAGGAGAGAGCTCTCACCGAGACCTTCTCCCCTCCCATCACCACAGAAGGGAAAGGGGCCACTGAGCCAGGCCCATTCACAGACACACGGCGCTAGCCAGTGGCTCGGTGCCCCGGGCTGGGTGCCCAGATTCCTGCCAACTGCCTGACACTGACGCTCGTGCCCCTGAGTGACCCAACGGTGCCAGCTGCAACGTGACAGAGTGCCCAGTATACCCCAGTCCTAGCACCTTCTCTTCCCCACCAGAGCTAGGCAGAACCATGTAACACATCCGATTTTACATGGACTACAATACCACCCTGATTTTGGCAATACCATGTTGTAGTTGGTCTTCTCCACCTATATTAACAGAGAACTATTAAAAGCTCAAATGTTTCAGAACAACTCGGGAGACCTTCATCCCGTGTAACAGCAGGAGTTTAAAAGGAGATGTCTGTCTGACACTTCTCCCTTTTTGCTCAATGGAGAGACATGAGCACTTTTTTGGCACAGTTAATCTTATCTATTTCAAATGTCTGGTTTTGAGATGACCTGCACTGGGCTCTCAGTTCCATCGAGAAGACCTCCATTAGCCATAAGGCGAGCCCCGGATGACGAGCCTGGGTATTATATCTACACTGCAGTCAGAGGAGTCTCTGTCCCCAGCGTCAGGTAGTCTCCAGCAGTTTATCTCTTATTTGGCACCCACCGCTTATCAATCCAAAGCAGAAACTATCTGAGACCACTTTTATCTTCCTCGTCACTGATGAGACTTTTAACACAGGGACTGGTTTCTGGCACCATCAGTAATCACGCAGGGGTAAGAAGCCTGACGATGCCCAGTGTTTGTGCTCTGTGTCAGGTGCTGCAGGTACAGTACCGTGCCAAGGGGCAACGGGAGATCCAAGGAAGCTTGCACGGAAAGCAAGGCATTCTATGGAGAACCACACAAGCTGCCTGTCTTTAAGCTGGTGACATCACTTTATGTGGACCTTAAAGATGCTAGCTAATTTGGGGGGGGGCAGAATGGATATACAACATAAATGGCTGTGTCTTGTATTAAAAGACATGTAAGCGGGAGAAAAAAATTACAAGGAAACGATTATAGTAGGATTATAATATGCAAAAATCTGGGAACAAAACCAATTCTTCTATAGCAGCCTGAGCAACAACACTGTGCAAAACTTTTACTACGAGGCATCTTAAATATATTGATGTTTTTGTAGCAGCTGAACCCAGAGGGTCACAGGCATAGACACAAAGAAGAGAAGATATTCTCCAGTGACCTGTGGTGCACTCGGTGTTCAAGACTCAAAACGTGCAGATGCCAATACACAGAGGGGTTGAAAAATAATCCACGCAGATGGTTTAGTTGGTCTTCAAAACTTTGCCCCGGTGTTAAATCTCAGGTACCAACACCATAGAATCATCTCCTTCCTTTGCTGCTGGCATCAGCATCAGGATGACTTCAAAATGATGTCATAAGGCAAAAGACTAAAGCTCTCCCCTCACCAAGTTACCAGTGCCTATCTCTAGCACACATCCTTGAGAGGACTTTTCACAAGGTGGGACAGTGCAACTCAGTTTTCTGAGGAAATGAAGTCTCTAGGTTCTCTTGATTTCTTGGGCACTGTTTTCTTTATAGTCGATGAGTTCGGTAGAATTTTGCTTTTCATGGATGTTGCTTTCCTCTGTTTTTGATGAGAGGTTCGGAGAGATTTCAGCCCCAGCATCTCACAGTACTTATTGCACTGGTGGAGGGCTCTGAACTGCTCAATGAAGGAAATCGAGCAGTTGCCTTTAAAACCTTTGTATCTGTAGCAACAAAGAAAAAAGAAAGCCAAAAGGGATTTCAAGATTCATTTGCAGTACAGGGAGGCAGAGTATGACTGTTGACTCATAAGCAAGCTGAAAACATTAAGCAAGTCTCTTCCACCCATGCTGTTTGAGAAGCACCTACTCTTGTCACAGAAATTCAAACTGAGCCATTGCAAGGCGAAGGGAACCAGGTAATAAGTAGTGACAGAAGAGGGAAAAGGGTTAAAGCAGCACAGTCCCGTGGTCTGTGTCCTGGATACCGGTTTTCATCTCATTTGGACAGGAATGCCATTGCCTGTTGCCTAACTTTATCTCAGTAATACAGAAATGAAACCCATTCCACATTCACCATCAAGAATGGTGCCAGTGGTGAAAATACAAGAAAATACCTTACAACAAAAGGGGATGATATCTGCCTCCATTTCTGTCTAACTGTCCTATTTGGCATCTCTAGAGTTCCTCTACAGAGAAGAAATAGAAAAATTGAAGTCTCAGGCTGGCAGCTGTCCTAGCATCGGTAATTCCACCCTAGGGGGTAAGAAATCTCTTTGGTGGATAATGCAAATCTGACATATTCTCTGGTGTATCTAAAAGCTAATATTTATTGCTTATTCAGGCACATACCAAAATGGTAATGCATATTGACAGCCCCCTGACAGCCAAGAAAAGTCATCTATACATTTTGCTGCTGCCTTAAACGCTGCCACAGTTGCCTATCCATGAAGGATGGGTTCCAAATAATTTCAGAGAAAAGATTGCAGCCACAGTGATGTGATGAAGACTCTGCAGATAACTGTAAAGTGAACAGCAGACCTTGATCTTCTCAGAAATTAAATTATTGCTGGTGGTTAACTTCAATGAGAAAAACTATTTTAGAGTCCAACTATCTCATTGAAATATGTATTTCAATGAAATAAAGCTCCAAATGTATTTTACTATTCTTTGTAAAGTGAAGCTGTTCGTACCAGACAAGGCTGCCCCCCAAGTTAAAGAGGCAGCCTGCCCTGCTCTAGAGAAACCATGCAGAGAGACTGCTACAGACAGAGGAATCGCAAAGGGTTAATTAAGATTTCTTGTTCTCTTCTCTCCAAGTTATCTCCTTGTTTACCCCAAGGAAGTTTAAGAGGAGTGCCAATGTTACTTCAGGACTATACCCTGGAGCTCAGCAAGATAATGAACTGTTCTCTCAATCCTTCGGGGAAATCATAGACATGAGACTTTATACTTGAGCTCCTTCACTAGAGCTAAGAGGTGCGTGCTCCAGACACATCAGTAGAACATGTCCCACAGGCAAACAGCCCTCTGCTCAGCAAGAGCATCTCTTGATATCAAGCACTGATCCTGACTCCAGAAACTGGAGTGTTTGCACTGACAGCAAAGAGCGATAATTTACACCAAAACATACTGACTAGTTTATAATGACTATTGAATTAATCACCGAGTCTTTCCAGTGAGCGCCAGTGGCACCACCAGCTGCTGTTCCAGCACCTTCCACTGTCACGGCGTGTCAGGGTGGGTGCTGCAGCAGCCTGTGTAACACAGATGTCTGTGGAAATAACGAGGCTCTGTGTAGACAGCCCTCAGCGAGCACCTGCTTACTCCAGTGTCTGGAATTCTCCATTTTTGCTGCAAGACTGACCGAGAGCCCCGCAGCTCCTCCACTTTGTGCAGGTGTGTTCCCGCAGAAATGCTACTAGCAAGTAACTTCTGGAGCTATCAATTAGGTGAGAAGTTTCACTGCACTGAATGCTGACTATTTTAACTTCTGGCTGCAAAACGGTCTTGTTTTCTTTTATTTCCTAGGTGGCCATTTTGTTGCAGCTAAAGAAAACTTTTTCATATGCTTTTCTCATTTGATAAAATTCTGATAATGCTCATTTCTTTGTGGAAATAATCTTGGAATGAAAAAGTTGAGCTAAAAAAAATCCACTTTTCTCATCAGTACACACAAGTCTGTCTAAATGACTTTCCTATCCGTATTCGGTATATGTCATTTCGTGTACGTCGCTAAAGGAGCATCCGAACAAAGAGCTGAAACAGCAGTGTTTGCTCAGATGATCCTATGTGCAAGAGACCCTTTAAATGAACTGAATGCTCTGCTAACTACAGCTTTAGAATTCAACAAACATCACAAATATAAGCAGTAAAAGCATAAACATCTTACGAGATAGAGGCAGAACATTTCTAATAAAAACATGATTATTTTTCTTTTGCTAGCCTTGCCCCCAAATTAAGCCATCCTCATTTCCCTTATCTTGCAATAACAGGTCTGCATTTGATCTTGTGACTATAGATGTGGCCAAGGTAACACTCCTTGTCCGTTTTGAGAGGCATGAGTGAGCCTCATCTGGCTCCATGGTGTGCAGACAGCCCCAGGTCTCATAGCAGGCCATAGAAAAACCGATCTGCAGATGTGAGGCCACAGTCTTGCATCAGATTTCTCCCAGCTGTTGGCTGTTTGTTACTCACTGCTTCCACAGAGCCCCCCTTGCAATCTGGAAGCGCACATCATTTGTCCTGGGCAGACCTAATTACCAGAGCTCTGCTGGAATTTGGCAGGACTTGTGAGCTTAACCCAAATCATCCTGTGCTGTTATATATAGCCTGTGGTATATAACTGGGTGAGGGCCTCCATTAGCGGATGGCTTCTAAACTGTACAGCCCATATCGCTCTCCTACGTTCAATGTTTGATAACAACAAACTATTGACCATTCAAGCCCTGAAAAATATGAATCTGTTCTTTTACACAGCACATGCTATTAACTCACTGACTAGATGGCTGATAAATAAAACTCAGACAGAATTCCATCTGCCAAACTTGACAGATGGGGGTTGGCCCCAACCAAATCTTAAATCTGAAGGGAGAAATACTGGATTTACCCCCCAGCTTAAACTCCTCAATGTCTTTTCTTCCCACGTTGAGTAAAACTAAATTTGTCGATGCCCTGAAACCAGACAGACTTCCTGATCTCCATCTGGCAAAGAGCGCTCCTGTTAATCACCGTGACCGTGGGTCTCTACGCTCCCAACTCCCACGTCTTTGTGTTTACCATTCTCAGATAAATACCTGGGCACTTGTGCACAGTTTCTAAGCTGGCTCACTGTTTGCACTTAGAAGCCAGTCACTGTGCTGTATCAGTTCTGTTTGTGTTCGCCAAGGAATCTATTGAGCAGCTTATGGAAGGGATTGATTGCCCTGGCTGCTGCGCCCCAGTGGCTACACGAAAAACACTCCCCCGGCGTTTCGGTTTCTAGTTCGGCTTCGCCCTCTACCGACACAGCCTGCTCTGCAGCCGCTCCAGCCCACGGAGCAAAGGACCACGCGCTTTGCATTCCCTGCGTTTCCCATTCGCTGGTAAAACAGACAAGAATACAAGAGCAGAATTGCTTTTAAGAATGCGCATTGCTGAAAACACCATTCTCTTCACAGCCTTTGCAGGAAGGAGGGGAAAGATGAATAGGAAGGATACACGAATGCTCATCCAGAAATATTTGTTCAGATTTGAAATGAGTCTAGACCCCACCAAAACTCATTAATAGCAATGAGCAATGTGGAACACAGGTACAAAATTTGAATATATCCTGTTTGTTGTGCTTGGTTTACAAGAAACACTGGAGGATAAATAATGGCCATAATAATTCATGACTGTTGTTGTATGGCTTTTTCAAATTAATCAATAACACTTTGTACTATGACATTAGATTATTTGAAAGCTTGACTGTACTGCGAGCATGGCGGGGTGAGGGAGATGGATGAATTTTCCCGTTTGGTTTTTTTTCCCTGATCACAAATTTAATCTTAGAGTAAAATTAGAATTGTATTTCACTTACATTCCAACCATGAACAGTTTGAATGTTCTTTCATTCGTCACAGACAACGGAAGAGTTTCCTCAGGACAATTCTGGGTTGCCCTGATGTGATTGGCCCAGACTTGGAAGAATTGGAGGCAGAGGAACTGTTTGTGACCAGTAAGATCATTACCTTTGCCAAGAGTGGTTGAGGAAACTGGTAATTTCTATACGCAATTACACCAAACTATCAGCTTTGTATTTTCTCTAGTAAGACAGTTAAAATGTATATATATAGCACACTATATTTTTGATTAAGCAGGACTATGTATGTTCTCCCCAACATGTGAGATAGCTGCACGCTACCAAACACAACAACAGCCAGTAATACACATGAATTCTGTGTACATGTTTGTTTTCTCCATCCAGACTCGCAGAATTAAAAATCAAACTGCAGATATTAATGCAGAGGTATCGAACCTGGGAAAGGAGCATGAAAGAAAAATACAGGACCAGGAAAACTTTGTTGCCTTGTAGCAATCCCATTAGCTAAATGACAAACGAAATAATACTGAACATTTCAAGAGGGTGTTCATGAAGGGAAGTGATATTTCCTTATGAGGGACTGACATGATGCTTACGTACAGCTTGCATTGTATATTCATTTTCTCACTCACCTTCCTCTTCCCTAGTCCAACGTGTTTTTATAGAAGGAATTTCCCATAGTGAGCTGGACAACAACATCCATTAAAGCATTTCTACAAATCTCCTGATTCCAGAGACCAGTGTAGCCTAAATAAAGTTTCTACGAGTTCTCTGTTTTATAACAGGATGACGCAACTTCAACTGATTTCACTTTGGATTCACAGCTAAAAGAGTAAATCAATGTAAGTTTTGAATGGATGCCAGCCTGCAAATGTTGAGGATTTTTCCAGAATACCCCAGGGTCAATTTTTCAGTAATTTTAAAGCTATTTTGAGGTTTTTTTTCCTGTACAATGGGAACATAGACAAGCTCCAGTTTGGTGTAAAGACTGAATTGTGATCAGATCTCCTTTTTCCTGTCAGTTTCTCAAAGAAGAGAATTAATTTAAAGCCTTGGTCACAGACATTTACCCCCATCCCCTTTCCCTTCCAGCAGCCAGCTGGTTTACATGGCTGCCTACACTGCCTGTTCCCATCAGTGGCTCTTTTGGCCTGTGCTATAACTGCAAGATTTAATTAACAGACACTGAAGTGGAAGAAAGTTAGAATATTAAAGGCCTGTATCTTTGCAGACGTGCTTAAGTGTCCCAAAAGACCAAAAGCCAAGGCAAAATTAGGAAAGCAGGCCTCTTCAAATATTCTGGACAGATCTTTTGTTATAGCTGAGAATTACTGCTTTTGAGAGAGAAGGGAAAGACTTACCACCAAATCCCTTAACACATTTCAGTTTTTATCAGGTAAGTGGACTATACAAAACTAAACACCTTCCCTCCACCTACACAGCTGACAAGACGACAGGCTCAAGAAAAGCTTATGGTCATTGCCTGCTATAGGAAGAAAAACTAACTCAGAATTCTAAGCTGAGAAAAGGGTCTTTATAAAAGCTTTTGTCATGAACATATAGTCGAAAGCTCTGGTGGTTTTGCTGGCTGCAAGAGCGATTTCAGTCGAGCTCTCTCGTGCAGGCCCTGCACTACCGCTTTAAATTCCTTGCACAAAGGGCAATACGAACTTTGGCCCTTTCAGGGCATCTCCCTTCCTAGTTCCCGCAGTACTGTGGGAGATATCCTCTTTTCCTCCAGAGCAAGAGTAGGAGCGGGGAAGGGTCACCTCAGCTCCTGGCAGCAGGATCTAGCAGCAGGGCTGGACAGGTGGAAGCACTTGTACTGGCATTTGCTGGGGCAGGTGTTAAGGGAGCACAAGCCCGGCTGGAACTCTAGCTCCAACAACATCTGGGCTTGAGGTGTTTCCTCCATGGTCAGCAGCTCCTGACAGCACAATTAGCAGGTCTTTCGTTGTATCCCAGGCTGGAGCCGGTGCTGGCGCTGCATTTTCAGCCCTACCTTCTTCCAGTTGATGTACCACCAAGTAAAGCGCCTTGCTTGTAAGTCACCAGAGACCTTGATTTCACTCATGAAATGCCCTTTGAATAAGCCTATTTTAAGGGAGGCATGAGGAAAAAGCAAACCCCAATCTACAGTGTAGCCCCATCCTCTTAGGACAAAATAAAAGTGTTTCCCTTACGGGCAGGTTCCCACAAATACAAACAAAAATAAATTAAAAGAGTCAGATGAGGCCTGTGTTCTTCCCAAGTTAAAACAAGAAGAAATTTTCAGTGGACCCTCCCCCAACATATTTATATTGAGAAGAGACTGATGTGTGAAGCAAAGCCATGCTGTTGGGAAGACATTTTTCACTCACCCTTTGGCCAGCGTTGCTATGCCAACGTCAGTTAATTTCATTCCTACACCTACAATGCATCAAGGAAACAGAGAGCTTATGTTACAATAGAATTTCTAGGAATATCTTTGGATTCAAAAGCACCACATATAGAGGCATTAAATACTATTTATTGATCCATTACTTTAATTTTAATTATTTGTCATCATTTTTCCAAACATTTTAAAGTATCCCAATTAAAAACAGGAAGTCTGTGCTCTGTATCACCAGCAATTTCTAGAAGTCAGTCTCATGCTGGCTGTTTACAGACAGCAAGGTGATAAAACACAGTACAGCTTGTTTCCTGAGCGAGACAGCCTCGGGGAGCTGGAGGCGGAGGGTGTTACACTTTGATCAGGGCACTTTAAGAAACACACAAAATCTTTGTTTAGGCACCTGTCCCCCAGATCTATATATTTATGGGGTTTGTGGTTACAATGTTTTGTAAACTTGGACTACAATGTTTATCAGCTGGAAGTCCATGTTTGCTTTGCCAATCAGATAGCAACAGGCCAGTCAAACTTATTTTTATATTTTGGGTGAGAAATCCAAAATTGCTTTCTCATTCAATAATTCCAAAAACTTGTGGTTTTTAACTTGTTCCTTTTGTTGATTTCTTTTAGGCAAAATAATACCTGGAGTACCTGGTAACGATGCAGGTACTGTAACAATGCCCCAGCACTGCCCCCACTCAGATAACTCACCTTGCAGGTCAGTGACAAGCAAGTTTCCATTGGTCTTCTCATACACCCAGTGCTGGAAGGTGCAACACTTCTGGCCGGCCTCTGAGTCTCTTCTCAGGAAATTTACTTCCTTGCCATCCCTGACAGAGTATTTCACAAACTCTCCAACCAGCTCCTCCTCCACTGTTGCGTAGGGGATGTTATTAGCAGGGCGATGAACAAGAAAAATAGGAATGATCCTGAAATCAAAGCATAAAAACTGATCAATCCCAGCAAGTTCTGTCAATGAAGGAGTAATTTATCACATTATTAGTATGAATAATTTCGTGGTTTATTATGAATCAATTCCTCTAAATTTATATCGTAGTCATGCCTTCTGCCTGCTGTTTACTGTCTTTACTCCTTTTCATCCTCCTCAAACACGAAAGGAATCTCTCTCACCACCTGGATACTCAGTATTATTTAGGTCATGAGTCCAGCTGTAAGACTGTTCTCAGGATTTCTCTTTCTTCTCCTTTAGTAATTGCTCCTAGCAGTCAGTGGCCAGCTGTGGCACAGGACAATATATATACACACAGACGTGTATATTATGTAAAAATATTTACATACTCACTCCGGTACTTCCCCAAAGCCTTCCAAGGATTCAGCTTCAGCTGCATATATCTTCGCATACTCTCTTGCAGTATTTTGGACATAGCACTCCTGCGTTGAAAACAGATAAGCCTGTGGAATATTACTCAAAACATTCAACTGAATATCGCAAGACAGCTTTTCCCCACAATTCTTGCTTACGAAGGAGAGGGGGAGCTTACCTGCAGCGCCAGCTTGTAGTTCTTTCGAACTAGATCATCCTTACTCTTGGTCCCATACATGATGGCATTGTGCACTTTGAGGACACAGGGGTGGCCAGGACTGAACACGGGCACGAGGCCTTGCATCACTTTACTCCGGAAGGCTTTCCGGTGCATGCCTTCACCAAAGTGAACCTCCTCTGTAGCTAGGACTCCATGCAGGTTCCCACCAAAATAGCTGTCACTGATGAAATCTTCTCGGAACATCAGCTGCATGAATTCAATTTGTTCCACACCTAAAAAACAACGCCACTTGTTCTGTGCAACATCCTTCTGCAGTCACAGGGAAAGGGGTGGACGTGGGAGAATGAACGCAGCTCTACAGACCATTAAAGAAAATGCTCAATGGAAACAGAATACACGGCCTAACTTGTGTTAGTACAGGGTTGGGACCCAAGCCAAGGTGGAGAAAGGTGGCAGTTCGGTTTCATAAGGAGAGAATACAAAATGTAGCAAACAAAAAAAAACAGAGGTAAAGATCACAACAGCTGGTTTTAAAACTAGTAGTGGGGTTGTAAACGGGGACTTCAAATGAACTTGAAGTAAGTGAAGCTGACTGAGAACTAAAGAGGCATTGAGGGAATACAGAGAACCTGGTTAAGTGTTTTGGGAAGACAGACAGTAATAAAGCTAATGTGCAGCAGCGTATGTAGCTATGAATGTAAAAGTAGACCAGAGTTCTGCGCCCGGTGAGCTCAGAGCAGATTTTTGGGAAGCCAGCCTACCTTTTCAGAAAAGCCAGACATTGCTGGTTCAACCAGAGCTTGGTTTAGTTTTTAGCTTGGAATGTTTTCCGGGAAGAACTCTGCCAATGTGTACATAGAGGCCCTCATCTGAAAGATGGAAACTTGACTTTCCTAGTGCCAGCCTCACTCCCTGCATCAGCTCCAGTGCTACAGACTGGCACATTCAAGTGCTTCTTTTCAATCTGGCAAGCACCAGCTTATAAACAGGTTCATTAGCAAAGGCAGAAGGGAGTAACAAGATTTCTATTTCATAAGTGATTCTGAGTAAGAACCACATTTCTATAAATGACCACATTGGTTTCAATCAAAAAGTAAATACATAAATTTTAGTGATCTTTATACTCAGGAGAAATTGGTGCAAGAATATTTCTGTTATCCCCCTACCTGTGGATTTTGAAGGTACCAGTAGCATAAGAATGTGTGCCTAAGTTTGTTTACAGGTGAAATCAAGCAGGATTGTGGATTTTACCCTTTTAAATGATCACTGGAATACAAATGGAAAAAAGAAAACATACGGGGGGAAAAAAGTGGTTAAGATTAAGCACTGAGAGAAACTAAAAAATCTCTAACTGCACTTCAAGTCTCTAACTGCAACATTTCAAGGAACATCAGTGAAAAAGATAAACAGGAAAACAAAAGGTGTATACTACGCAGCAAAGAAGTCCTTCCAGCTCCCGTTTTCAGTTACCTCTGGTTTAGACTCTGTACAACGTTGCCTCTCTTTGAAGCACAGAGTGCATGTACAAAGCTAGAATTAAAAGGCTCCTCAACTCCACCTAAAATTCTCTGTGCTGTTACGTGACATGTCCTCTCTTTATTTTAACAAGGAACTAAACATTTAATTTTATTCTTCTGGTAAAAGAAATAAACCCCAATTGGCCAAGTACTTGATTAGTACAGTGTGTTCAGAAATGATAAACCCATTTGCAATGCACGGTCTATCTTTAGCTGCAGCACAGCAAGACATAGGCCATGTGTGATTAAACACAAGTTAACATATGAGGAAAGCATTCCAGATCTTCATGGAGTACAGTTACACAGCAGGTGACTTGCAAGGACCACGTGTTCAACCACCACTGGCAGGTTTTGCCAGCAGAAGCGCCCTCAGCACGCGGTGCGTGCCAGTGTCTCTGTAGGACACTGCACGCCAGAGGCCAAGCGCTGCTGCATCTGGCTAACGAGAGGCTTACGTGGTCAAGTTCAAATCAACAGTTTGTCACAGTGGGTTCTCCACCACCTGGCACAAAACATTCCATCCTACACGTGGATATTTCGCCAACAAAACTCCCAGGAATTAAAGTGAACTTCAGCTTTGATGATGCAGCAAAGGTGGGCGCAAAAAGGGAAAGACAGCTAGCAAAACCACCATATGGAACCAGTGGTTCCCGTGGCTCCTATAGTTTTCCATGGATAACTGTCACAGGTCTCAGTCCTGTTCTATTTTCCATCCTTGGTTCTATTTGGAAGTCAGAAGGAACAAAGATTTGAGCACACATTCAAGCACAGGTGTCTACTTACCTTGATGGTTCTGAAAACTTGAGAGATGTTCCAATACTACAAGAAAACAAGAGATTTTGTAGTAAAAAAAAAAAAAAAAAAAGAATGGAAATTGCCATTATCATTGCTACTAATCAAAATTATAAACAGGAATTTACCTTCAGAAGTCAGGTTAAACTCCGCAGTCACCTTTCCATAAGTGTTACTCAAGCAGCAATAATACATTCCCCGGTCTTTGTTACTGGCTTTAGCTATTGCCAAAGAGACGGGAGAGTCATCGTGGGCACTGGAATAGAATATGTTTGTTTTCCATGTTAATAGCTTTAAACAATCTTTCCTGATAATTCCAGATACATACAAGAGTGAATCTCTGTTTTCCCAAAAGCTGCTCAGAAACCACCAGTCCTTCCGAAACATTCACTCACCTTCTCTGTAGTCGAGCTAGTAACTTGGAATCTTTAGTCCATGTAATGGTGGAGTCACCATGAATGTCACCAAATTGACAGCACAGCTTCATATTTCCAGAGCAGTCAGGGAACAACTCTGCTTGGATTTTCTTCAGTAGCTTGGGAGCTTGAAAGAGAAAATCCAGAGTTTAGAGTAAGATGATAACTGTTTTGGCATTTTAAAGGAATCTCAGAATGACTTGCAGATGCTAGGAATGTGAATTTCAGAACACTAGTAAACAATTATGATTTCTTCTGATGCAGAAACCAAGGCTTTAAAGTACAGAGGTTTTAAAAGACTGATTCAGTGCCCCACACATAGGGGAAAAACGTCCATGGAAACATTTTCAATGCAAAGATCTTTTGAATTTATGGAAGAGAACCTGCTGTGGTTCAGACCCAGCTGGAAGCTGAGCACCCCACTGACCACCGTACAGAACAAATGGAAGAATCACTCAGGTTACAGAAAGAGAGCGCTCTGCCCAGCCTGGGGAAGCTCCTGATAACCTCGTTCTCTGCTAAGACTTGCTTCCTGTCTCACAGAACGCTCCAGCCTCTTTGCATGTGCGGATGGCCTGAGTGGGAGGATGCAGGGCAGCCGGAAAGAAACGCTATCAACATATACTAAGGGAAAGGTTTCAGGACCATGACACATCCCTGCACTCAATGAGACATCCCTGCTAGAGGTAAGGGATGTAAAATGCAAGACATTGTTTCCTACGGTGTTAGTTCTGAGCTGCTGCACTCTGAACAAGTCATGACACATCTCCCTCGGGAATCGCATTCCTGCAGGCTAACTTTCCCTGTCTAATGCTGAAGGAATGCTGGATCCAACTCGAAGGATCAGGCACCTGGAATTCACTGCTATGTTTAACTTGTAGTCACTTAAGTCCTTAGCTCAAGAATCCTGCTGAATCAGGGCTAAAATGACGCAGAGAGTATGTGACAGAACCGTAAATAGAACTAACGGCTCCAGATTCCCTGCCCTAGCCACATAGTTGTCCCTCTGCAGCCGAAAATAATACAAAAGAGAACACTGAGTATAGGCCAGACCAACCGTACCAACCTTCTCGGAATGCCAGGCCAAGGACTACACAGTTTGCCAAAATACAAACACACATTCCTTTCAGCCCAGGCTGAAGCAGATCAGAAGCACGTTAAGAAGACTCAGCCTTATCTGAAGCAAGCCTGAATGTTTACAACATTTTTCAAGCATAGCCTCAGGTACACAGAAAGAGAGCAGGCATTTTTCAGGAACTGCAGATTGCTTGCTCTGCTTTGAAAGAATGTGTCTCTTCTCTCACACATTCGGTTCTCTGGCAAAAGACACATCTTCAAATAGACAAAAAATTCAGGGTTTTTTAAAATGTGAATGGAAAAGTAGCTCATTTGGCAGCCACAAAACGGTAATTGCACTCGGGAGCCACGGCATAGAAGCATAAATTGCAGGAACATAACACGCAGGTACGGGGCTTGCCCCTGCCATGTTGCGTGTAGTGACTGGTACCTTTGTGCTGCACATCGCTCTGAAGTTACTCGAAGAGACAAATGAAGAAGTAACCATTTCAAACTGGTTAAAAGTTCATTAATTTATGTATTTGCCAGCTAGGAAAAGGATCTCAGGAAGGGTTCTACCCTGTGGCACGGGCACAGCACTAGTTACTAAGGTCACAGAAGTGGACATTAGAATCTGTAGGGGCAGGACACCTTTAGCTGGTATGATTCAGTCTAAAGGAGGCTTGCAGTGTCTTTAGCGCATCTGAATTTTCGTAATGTAGTCAGAACAACAGGAAAGGACAGAAATGAAAACTAATTTTCTCTTACCTTTGCTTTCCTTTTTCAAAATTAGCTTTCTTTGCTCTTTCCTCTCTTCTCTCTGAGTCATGCCTGCCTCACTCTTCACAGTCTTTTTAACACAGCCAGGATCCTTGCTGACACTTCCTCTCTCCTCCAGTCGGGGTTTTTTTGACAGTATTGCTGGTGGCAATTTCTTCTTAGCTCCAGCAGCTAAATGCCCACTCTTTGCTGTGTTTTGTTTACATTTGATAGGCTCGGGCTCAGCAACAGTTGGTGATGTCTGGTAGGACTTTGACCCTTCTTGATTTTTTAGCCTTTCTGCATTGACTGGAAATGCCTTGTGTGTGGTCAATGCTAAGGAAAATGGCTGAGTTCTGCTGCAGGGTGGTTGTTCTTGAAAACACTGGTTGTTCCCTGAATCAACTGGTAGCGCATTAACTAAACCACTTACTACATTCTCTGATGTAATGACTTCTTCATCTTTATCGTAATCAGTAGACTTAGCTGAATTACCAACCTCAGTTAGCTTGCTGGAGGAGATCAAGTCAGTACAGGACTGCTCAGTGCTAATATTCATAAACTGTTTCTGCGCCCCAGAGCTAATTAAAGCGTGCAAATGATGCTTTGTTTCAGTTTCATCTGGGTTATATTCCACAGCTCTTTGAATCTCTTGTTTATTTTCACACAAGACTACTTCCTCCTTGCTTTGTTCAGGGACCCCCCGAAACTGCTCTTGCTCTGCTTTGCAGAAAGTTTCCAGGGTACTCAAATTTTCACCTACTTCGACCACAGTTTTGACTTGACTTCCTGTGCCAGGACACCCCATTGCTGAGACACTGGTAAGAAGGTGCTCTGACTGCCTTACGGGCGTGAAGAACGGCAAAGTTCCTTCACGTGTGGTCAGTTGCTGGCTATCTAACTGAGCACTGTGATCTCTATCACCCTCACCAGCTATGCTTCGGGACACATTCGGATCCCTTCCAGGCAGCAGAGGAGCACTAGCGGGGGTTACACTGATGGAGTCGTACGTGTGAGGTTTTGAAGAATCTGGTTTTGACTCTTCATCAGACTTGGCGGTGCCATCAAAAAAAAATACCTGTCGTTCTGAGGTATTACAAGGGAAAACTGCAGTCTGACTCTCTGAAACATGACTAACTCCTGAGTCACAGGAAGCTTCAGGTCTGTGTTCATCACCTACGCAAGTATCTCTCTGTTCTCCTGTTTTACATGGTTCGTATCTGGGCACTTCTACATAAAAATCTCTTAAAAATGGATCCCCAGAAGAAGGAGGGAATGCCACTTCTTGGTTTCCTATTTCTGTCAGTTGGCCTGTATTTTGGGGTAGATTCTTACATGTTACGGCTTCAGGAGTCCTAATTAAATGAGGCAGTTGCATTACATAACCATACCTCTGTGCATTAGAATCAACTTGAAAACCGTGACAGTCATTATTTTTTGAAAGATGATAACTGTCAGAATTAGTGCCATTTTGCACATTCAAGTCTAAGTGATTTCCCTTTTCTTGTAAATTCTCTTCGTAACTCTTAGGTATGGTGTTAACCGAAGAGTGTTCTTCATGTTTAAACTGATGGGTATTTTCACTTGGGAAAATGTCTTTTTCTTCAGGGAAATAAGCCAATTCTTTCCTTGCTGGATAATAGTCTCTAAAATGACACCCTTTAGCAGTTACAGACTCATTTATCAAGGATATGTCGTGCTCAGTATGAAGTAATTGTCCAATTGTTCCATGCAACTTTGACATGTAAGGTGGGTTTTCTGTATCACATGCTAAGTTACCACTCTGAGCATTTTTTATCTCATCACACGTTTGGGAAGAATTCCTGATGGCAAGCTCTCCCTCCCAAGCAACAGTCATTTGAATGGAGCCATTACTGTCAGTTAACGTTTGATTTGGCTTCTGCTCCAAGCACCCCCCTGTATTTAAGATGATAGTATTTGCTGAGACACAAATGGATGGTGTTTCCATTTTACTTCCAGTGCTAGAATCTAGACACACACCATCTGTTTCTACCACTTGTGCAAGACAAATGTTTCCTATAGACGCACTGCTACACGCTTCATCTGTTTTGAGTAGTATTTTAGAAACATTGCAATCTTCTTTGTCCATTCTTTGTCTACTAACTAGTTGCGTAATGGGTTCGTGCTCCTCTACCACATTTATTGGGAAAAGATGCTCAGAACAAGTCTCCTGTACAAAGTTCGGTTCTGTGACTTTGGTATCTGTCAGCCTAATCTCTAAACTTGTGATCCTCTGGTTTACAAATGGGATTTGACAGTTAGAGTTATCTTCGTTAAGAAGTTTCCACAGCTTGTCATGCACTACAGATGTATCAGCATCTCCTTTGCACCCAGGTTCTCCAGATTCCAGGACTGACCTGGGATGAGCTTCAAATGGAGATTCATCACATGACAGACTGCAGAAAGTATCTGTGTCATTGCTATCGTGTGAGTCAAAACTATACCTGTGCTCTCCCTCCCCTGGCTCATCACATAGCTTTGCAGAAGACAGAACAGCACATAAACGTTCTTGTTTATCAGGAACAGAGTTCACATCCCCTAAAGGAAAAGGTGAAACATCGTTCTTTGATTTGTTGCCATTACTAACAATATTAATTACTTGTTCACAGAAGACCTGCTGGTGACAACTTTCTCTCTTATCACAAGAAACATGGTGTTGAAAACAAGTCTGTAAATTTGCATTTTTTGCTTGTAATGTATTTTCAGTACAGAGCATTTCTGAAGCTGGATGAATGGTTTCCACATTCTCACAAGTCATGAAGATACCTTCCTTTTCTATTTCAGGCTCCATACATAGTCTCTCACAATTCTGGGTAAAGATTTTAGGATTAGCACCTCGATTCTGCAAAGAAGGAAAAAAAAGAAAAAGAAATGTAATTATAAAGCACAACTGCCGCTTGACACAGGCCTGAAATAGAGTTCTGACTCAAAATGTACCTGTCTATTTATTTATTTCTAAATATTTGCCAACAGTCAAGTTGCTGACTTTTCACTATCAACCTAATGGATTAAATTCAAACTCATGGGTCTTAACAGCCTTGAGCCCTGGTGAGTTTCAGATCTGGATCCAAACGCTGAGAAACATAAAATTTAATCAAGATGGAGATCAATGATTGACATAGTCCAGCTAGGCAAAAACAGCTAAAACAAAATAAACCAAACCAAACTAAAGTAAACTAGTCATATCTACACCTTTTGCTAACATCATGGATAGGACATTTGGATTACTACATAATCCAAACTGATGAGTTTCTGGAACTACCCAGACGAGCTTTTTGGGAGCCTGCCTTCCCCTTTCCTTCCATCATAGGCATTGTGATCTTAAGTTTCAGAAAGATTCCTTCTGTATAGGTCTTGAAACGTTTCAGAGAAGTCCTGCACGCCTGCCGAGCTATGCACTTCAGAACAAGACTCCCACCAAGACATGAACACCTCTGGGCCAGTTTTAAGCCGTCTTCGAAATCTGTCTTTGGTCACCTCTGACTTGTTGAGATACGAAGCCCCTCTTCTAAAAGGAGTGCCAGAGACCATTCCAGACCTCACCTCTGTCCAGGGGGTAACGAATTGCTCAGTGCATAATACGGCCTGTTCGGCCCTCCTCTAGCAATGAGACAGGATTTGCAACCTTGGGAGTACTGATGGGAAAATTGGGGCAGGAGATAAAAATCCATACTCCTCCGGCATCTCCTTTATTCTTCTATATCAAAATATTTCAAATAGTCACTTTATGTAGAAACAATCTATTCCTCGATTAAACTAAGCCAAATTGAACTTAATTCATGCAAGGAACACTGACCTTATTGAAAAGCACAACTGGTGGATGTTTAGCCTTGCACGGATGAAGAAAATGCTGCCATCTGCCTGGCAAACAAATCTATTAAACTCTTCACCATTCCCCTCAGAACTGAGCTTTTGCCCTTAAATTCTTATTCCAAAGTCCCTGTCAAGCTTTTGTTCCCCAGGATTTTCTCTAGTCCTCTTCAGCACTAAATCAGCTCCATGGAAGTGATGAGCATGTTTCACCCACAGCAAATCATAGACGGAGACACCTACAAATTTTTACTAGACAAAACTACATTGTTCCCTAAGTGAATTACGCTTATACAGAATTATGCTCATACCGAACAGTAAAAGTAGAGAGCAATTTAGCAGTGAACCTTTGAAAAAAATATTTACTTTCAAATAGCCATTAACGGGACATAACAACATACACCTCGTTAATTAGTCTGTACATTTGACGATGGTTGTCTGAAGCTTTGCACATTTCCCAGCAGAAATGAAGAAATGTTAAAAAACATCAGATTGAGTTTAAAAAACAATATTTGTAAATATTTTCATTTTTCAGTTTTTATCCAGCCACAAACTCAACTTCCTAACTGCTCTGGGTTGCTGTTTTTTTTCCTCCCAAGTCCCAGTTCCACCCATAGTTATCTGTTCACTGGCAATGATGTGCTGGATGGCTGAAAGGAACACCTATGATACGTAATGGGTGAGCCCTCTGGGTTCCAGCAGAGCTGTGAACGTGTAACGATGCTGCCAGACACATGATTCAGAGAAGCGATTCTGGAAAGAAGCAAGTGCTGCTCCTTAGTGAAGGGTATGTAATGAAGGATTTCCCATGAGTTGCTGAGTGCTCAGGTAGAGACAGGGGCTGCTCAGACACTAGGTTCTTAGTTTCCATAAGTTCATGGTAAATGGATTACCGGCTGTAGTAAATATTGCTTTCCTTTGCTGCAAAAGCCACCCACTTCAGCTGCAACTCCTTTCATCCCTTCTGTCTCTCCGTTCAGCGTGAGTAGGATGTGTAGCTGACTACATGCTGTGGACAATGGGGAAGGAAGAGATATAGAAAATTTCTGTCAATGACTGTCACTGCTGTTCCCACCCCAAGCACCACACAGCTGCCATCACACTGTGTTCAAAACTCCTTGGCCAGTGCATACTTACCTAGAAACCCTGAGTTAGGAGCCTCAGCTCCACAACTGCAGTCCCCTCTGACTCCCAACGCCCTGGTCTCCTGCCCAAGGCAGCTCTGCAGGAGAAAATGCCAATCTCTAGCTATCTCAGTTCAGACACACACCTCCTCTCGAAGCAAGGGGCACATGAGCCTGGATGTGCCTCTGCAGTCAGTTCCTTCTACCACTTCCACTTCCTCCTCAAAGCCCTGGAAAGTAGAGTTCCTTTTTCTATCCCTTACAGCCACAGCATGCTCAACCACAGCTTTTACTAAAACCTGTGGAATTCTTGCTCAGTAGGTGAGACATACGGTCAGTCAGTCCCTGCCTGCTGCCGGTATGAAACTGAAAACAGAGAGCTCTCAGATGCCCACAGAAAAGTGGGTTGATTATTTCAAGAACCCTTTTATCTAATCTGTGTGTCTGTCCATGTTGGCATCTGTCAGTCTCAAGCATTTACAGACACGCAGCACTGTAGAGTCCAGAGACCTTATGATGGCGGGAAGATAAACAGAATGACAAAAGAGAGCTTGTAATGGAATGCCTTGCCTTGCAGTTGACAAAAGTAGATCTGAAAGCAGAATGCAATTTGAAGCCTCATAGAGGAAGGAGGAATATACGTCTCATAAAAAAATCACAACTGACTAGATTTTGAGCTCAGATAACCAGAAAATCTTCCTATTTTTCCCCGCAACTATTCACCCAAATGAAATAAGAGGCAGAGATGTACTTTAAAAACATATGAATCAAAAATGAAACAACTAAAAGCTGATTGAAAATGATGTGTTGGGCACACACAGTAATTTCTTCCTCGCTACTGTTTTAAAACCTAAGTCCTCACCCATTTTGTATTCAGAGCCAGCCATTAAACCAGTTTTCAACTAACAGCTCTTTTATCGGCCCTCGTGAAACCATTCGGTGGGTTTCCATCTGACTCCTTCCAGGCAGAGTTAACCTATCATAACTTTCTGACAGTGTCCTTTTGTTCTTCCTTTGTTGTGCAGCCCAGCTCTTTCCTCGAGGCCTCCTTACATCTTCACTGGCCTACGCAGCCCTTGCAATTCTGGCTACCCTGGAATCTAACGGAGCAGAGGTATTAAGTGCCAGACAAAACACTTCTTGTGCACAGCCGGATTATCCGATCACTCAGAAGTTCTGTCTCAGTTCTGCTCGTCTCCTTTTTGTACAATAAAATTTTAAATTACCTAGAAGTGACGTAAATGACATTGCTTATGCCCTGGAATCGCTCTGAACCTGCCTGTTCCAGCAGGACTTCTCCACCATCACTGGCACTCAGCAGGCTGCAGACATGGCCTCTGTAAATCAGGAGTGACGCGCTACCTCAGGCTGTGGGTGCTAGCTGAACCCTGAACAGAGACTGGTTCTTGAATGACCCGCTGCAAACTTGGAGCCTCCTGGCTCTCTGTACAGTATGTAGTATCACACAGCTGGCACAACTGGCTTTTGGGACCTTGAATTAAGTTGCTTTGAGGCAGTGGATAAACAAAGAATTTCACCTGGGGCCACAGATACCATGGTGCCAAGAAATCCTCAGTGGGCTAAGTTCAATAGCAGGAGTATTCCCCATCATAAGACATTATATGCTGCTAAAATGCAATTGAAATCTTATGTACTATAAAAACTGAGAAACACAGATGTTTTTCAGGCAGAAGAATTCCATGGTTTTTTGACTGCGTAAGACACGTCAGTGGTTAGACTGAAGCCCGTCTGCTACCCAGAACTGGGAGACATTTTGGCCTAAACAATATAGATGAAGAAAAGCATGTGGAACTGGACTAAGTTTGTGTGTGCTTGTCATAGTTGGTTTTTTTCTGTGCTACTAGCTACACACCTTCAAAACAGTAAATTCACTGATAATAATATTATTTATGATTTAATACGTATGTGTTTATATATCTTGAGGCTTTACTATGTTGAATAAAAAGATTGATCCAATTCTCCCACGTATGATAACTTGTGGAGCATCATATCAGCCTGTACAACTATACTGATTTCCTCAGCTGATCTCCTACCAACAGCATAAAACATGCAAGTATAAGGACAGCACCACTTCAGAGTATTTATTTTTAACTGTTTTCTACATTTCAACTGGAATATCCGACCCTTTCAATGTCTTATTTTTAAAAAGCAAAGCTCCATTCACCTCTGTAACATGAACTCTCTGAATTAAACCCCCACTCTTGTTATAAATTCAGAGCAAACCCTGCTGATTTGTTTTAGATTTCCAGCACCGAAAGGGGATGAAAATTTTGTTCTTTGAATACAAATTGAAAAGAAAGTAAATCGAAAGATTCTCTGCTCACAGTAGGGATCTGAGAAACTTTCTGGGTGGAAAGGAACACTACTTTGGTAAGACCTGTGCAACAGCCTATGTATCAGATTACCCCATCCAGCTGTCCAGAGGCCCATTAGTGCCTCTTACTATCATCAGTCTCACTCTATAATTAGAACAGCTTATGGTTTATTTGGGCCTTTTTCAACACCAGATTTCCTTCCCAGCCGTAGCTGTCATTCACAAGTACATGAGTAGTATCTTTTGAACTAATTTAAATTTCACATTATTTTGTGACAAACAGGGGGGAAATGCATTTAAATCAGTAGAGCAGCTCTTTCTATTAAACAATAAGCACTTTACTCACCCTGGGTGAGATGCTTTCATCTGGCATCTGATTTTGCTCAGGCAGGCCGCAAGTCCTTTTCCTTTCCCAATGACAGTCTTTATCCACCTTTTCTGGATGACAGAAACCAGACTGCATTTGCAAGCTTTCTGCCTCCTCGGGGATTTGGGCGGAAATGACACCTTCCTGACTGGATTCCTTAGCCTCTGCCGCAGCCTGAAAAGATTGTCCTATATTGCTTACATATCTGCAAAGCTCTTTAGGGTTTAACAATTTTAAAAGGTTTCTTCTTAGGCTTTCCGTTAAGGTACAGACAGCGTGCCTTGTGTTCTCCTCCGGCGAGTTTCTCCCCCCCTCCTCCAGCAGCAATGAGCTTTCACCCTGCAAATCCTTGTCCCTACTGTTTTCTGTCATCGTCTCAGAAGCCTGACCTGTCAAAGAAGCACCTATGCCGCCAGTCGAGGAGTCCACCTCGGCACGTACATTATCCTTGTTCCTTGATTTGTCAGCCGAGAAACCTACAGCTGAGTGGCCACTTCCATCATTTTCTTCTCCAGTTCTGGGATGGTCATTTTCAATGGCTGCAGGTGCAACTGGCATGTTGTACTTTTCTTTGTCTTTCAAACTGGTACTTTTATCTCGGTGGTGTCCAACAGTGAGAGTCATCTCTGCCTGCAAAGCTGACTGGCTGTACATTGAGGGGTCTCTCCTTACATTTACTCCTTCGAATTTTGAGTGATGACCACAGAAGCCAATGGTGGTATCCATAGGCGTAGTGTTATCTGACACTCGGAACAGACAAGGCATTTCACGGAGGAAGTAAGCACACCCATCACAATCGTTACTCAGATTTAAATCATCTTCATCATCATTTTCTAATAAAAACTGCAATTTCTTCTTCCAGACTTCATTTTCTTCCACTGTCAGCACATCTGAACACTCAAAATACTCTAGGTCATCCTCAGAAAAGTCATCACTAACACTTCGAATTTTCTCTGCATAAATCTCCAGAACGGGGGCAGAATTTTCAGAATCACCTTTTAGAAAATAATCATCATCTACTATGGGAGTATCTGCCTGCTCACTGAGCAGGGTATTCACGGTTAGAGGTCTGTCGAAACCAGTCTTTTCATACGCCTGGACATCTGCCAGAGACTGACCAGATACAGAGTCTTCCATGTTAAGGCAACAGTTGTCTGTGCGAGAAGTGATTATGTTCTCAGGGCAGGAATGCACCTGCCCACTGCAGCGCTGCTCTGCTTCTCCAGCAGGGACACTGCCCTTACTGCTCAAACTAATTAGGTCATCACCATTCTCTGACAAATCCCTTAGGCAGGAAGTAATTTCCTGGGTTTCATATACATTTTTTACACCCATGTTGCCTTCCATGTTAGGCAAGTGTCTGTGGGATTTCTCAAACCGGGACAATACTTGTGCTTTTCTGAGCTTCTCAAGCAGTAAACTGCTGATTTTTAAAGAGTCAGAATCCGTTGAAATCAACATGTGGTCACACTCACAGGGGTAACTCTTGTGTTGTGCAAAATGTTTCTCGTTCTGCTCATTCTACCCTGAAGTCTCTCACACTGTCATTTAGGTCAACGACGAATTCGGGGCAGGGAAGGGGAGTGTTGTATCTGATTCCAGTTCAACAAAAGTTGAACAGCAGGTCATTCTACCTGTCAGACTGTTTCCAGTCACTGTTAAATAAAGTGCAGAGCTTGCTCTGTGCACCTGCAAATAAAAGAAATCTGAAGTTTAAAATTACTTCTAAAACAGGTGTATGCATTTTCTACAAGGTCACCAATTGAGACATACTTGCAAACATTTTCAAAACAAAGAAATCATTATTTAAAAATCAAGATCAGTTATTAAAGCAGTAACTGTAACCCAGCTATTTATGCAACGACACTTAATGGCAACACATTGTGACTGGAGTGATCTGTGCTAGGAAAACAAATTCTTAAGTATGCCTGCAGGTACAGTTAGCCGCATAAAATAGGCTTTAGCACACACCGTTTACATATTCCTAAATGAAAAAGAGTAATCTGCAGACCGCAAATTTTCACACGTGTGCGACGTCTACAGGCACCAGGTACCCAATACTGCGGTGGTCACACCGGCACACCTGTAGGCTCTTCCTTGAACTGGCATCATAGGGATCTACAATCCAAAATCTGTTTGTAGAAATACCTGGAACAATCAGCCTGGTCAGATTTTATAGGGCTATTTCTGTTCAACGCAATTCTATTGTACTTTGGCTCAGTGTTTGTGATTTCTGCGGTGAGAGAACAATGAAATGAGGATGGTTAGCTTCAGCGTCCAGCTCATATGGAGTCTTACTTTCAAACAGCCGAGCAGTAAAAAAATGGTGTGGCAGTGCAGAATTTACACAAAACCAAAGTGAAATACACCAGATGGCTGCCAGTAGCTGAATCCCAAGAAATACAGAATCATCTCTCTCTTCCTGAAAAAAACCCACAACTGTTTCCTAAGTATTCCCACATCTTGAGATTTTAGATACTCAAGTTGTGTTTGTATGCTATTAGAGGCACTCTGGATCGTTCTTCACCACGGGGTACCCATGCTAATCACAGCAGGACTCTTCCACTACCCACTACCCACTCACCAGGGAAACCAGAGCAGTAGACCTGAGATTCAAGTAAATCTGATCTCGTGAAGGATGCCAGACTGAAAGCTCTACAAAATACTGACCTATTTTTATTCACAGAACTAGTATGACATGAAGAGCAGCAGGAAAAACTTTCTTGCCATCCTGCTAATCTGATGAAGCAATTTAAAGACATCTGCACTCTCCTTTTCCTTCTCTGCTTTCTCCCACCATGACCTCTTTAGCTATCATCTCTCTCCTGGCTGCAAGATCACCGGTCTCCAGCAGCTCGACGCCCTTTTAAGCACCCTCTATCGCTCCATCTGCTCCCCACAGGGCCACAGGCAGAGCAGTCATGGGACCTGTCTGCACCCAGCTGCGTGTCACAGTCACTGCAGGCCCTGATCAAAATCAGGTAGCAAGCAAGTATGTGGGAGCAAGATTAGAACTGAACGGCTGCACAGCAAGGGGCTCGCTTGGAATCTGCCGCTCACACAGAGCGGAAAGCAGCTAGGTAGATCCTCATTCCCCTTGGGCAAACCCTGCTGCAGAAACCTCTCCCACCCAGCTCCCTGGGAGGCGAAAAGCAGGAAGAGAAGGTGGTTCACCAGGAGGACAATGTTGCCCTCTGTGACAAACAGTTTGACTCCATAAACGCAAAGGAGCGCAAATGAACAACAGCAGATGGGGCAATCAGACCAGCACGCTCTCCCAGCATACAACACTTATGTGTGTTTCTCATACATATGTGCATATATGTATGTGCCTACTGAGGACATGTGCCAACCTCACTGGTTGGACTTGTGGGCATGGAGCTGCAGCAGCCTTGTGTACGGCTGCTGGCTTTGGCATCTCCAAACAGGCAACCTGGGCAAGCACAGGGCAAGAGGAGAGGAGAGGGAGAGGAGAAGGGGTAATGGTTTTGAACTAAAAGAGGGAGATTCACACTGGAGAGAAAGAAGAAATGTTTTATGCTGAGGGTGGGTGAGACCCTGGCCCAGCATGCCCAAAGAGGTGGTCGCTGCCCCATCCCTGGAACCATTCCAGGGGAGGTTGGATGGGGCTCGGAGCAACCTGCTCTAGTTGCAGATGTCCCTGCTCCCTGCAGGGGGGTTGAACTCGATAATCCTGAAAGGCCCCTCCCCACCCAAACCCGTCTGTGATTCTATCATTACCCACAAAGGAGGCACAGGGCAGGAAGCTGGTGTGCAAGCTTTGACCCTGAGAAGCCGTCTAGGTGAAAATCCATTGTAATATGGGCTTCCCTGTTGAAGAGGATAGCAAGAGGAGAATTAGTGCATATTGTGGTGGTTTTAACTAATGTGGACACCTGTCGACTGGCCCTGGGCTGATACTCTACACGTGCTTCACACCAGCCTCTGAGCTACCATCTAGATCATGCATGCAACGAGAGTCTGGAGAAAACAGGCACCAGGTCCCATTATCTTCAGCCTTTCAGATCTCTTATCACGTCTTGCTTTCCATTTCAATACTAAGCAACATAAATATGTAACGGAAAAAAAAAAAAAGAGCAGTAGAGATTAATCTTTTCCTTATCCATTTTATTACAGTAACATGGAATTACCCCCTCAGCATTCACCCATCTCCTCTTAAATATGTATTTGCTTAATGTTCCTGTTGCATTCTTTGAAATCCGCTTTCATCTTTGCTTTTCAGAAGACCAGATGCCGCTTTCCTGTTTTTTGGAGGGTATAAGTTATTCTAAAAGCATGGTAATTTTCCCAGCTGAAAAGAGCCCTGGCAATATTTTTTTAATGCAGATTGACTCATGAATACTCTCCACTGAAACAATTGCACTGAGCAGTTATCATTATCTTAGTTCAGCTGCATTTTGACTTTGAGGGGAAGAGAGCTGCCAGATTTCTCAATATGAAAATTAGATTAGATTGCTGTGCATTCTGTCAGATCCAACAGTGGAAATTAAAGCAAAATAATGTTCCATGAGGAAAATTGCAATAAATGCTGGTTTTCCACCCAAGATAAAGAGACTTTTATTTTTTTTAAACCTGGGGAGAAAATAGAAGATATTAAATAAAATCGTAATTTCAATTGCTGAATTTATATAGAAATTGGAAAGAGAACTGCTAGTTTACTACCCTCTCAGCTCCTGAAGAATACCTGTGATAGAAGACGTACAATGAAATTCACTGAGGAAAGATGAATGGGAGATCATGGTAACTTACCATCAGCAATTAACTAGTAACCCGAAAATAAGCTCAATTCCGAATAAACTGGAGTCTGAACATTGGCTGAATAGAAGGCAAGAGAACCTTTAAATGTAAAAGGGCGTTCTGGCTGCCTGTCTCAAGTCTTGCTCTAGAAACCAATGATGCTAATGCTGAATCAAGTACCAGCTAATGACGGGATGATAGAGAAGCAGAGCCAGGTAGGAGAAGTTAACACCACCAGTTTTTAGCAGGAAATAGTAAGAAAGATGCCTATTTTGGTTCACAACGATGTGTAAACATATTTTCCATCTCAGACCAATCAGAACTGTGGCACTGTTGCGGAATTTTATGGTACCCCTTGAAGCAAATTAAACACACTTTTGTGCTTAAACAAAAACAAAACCAAAAAATTAATCAACAATGCATAGGTGGTTCTACGAGTCTGCAAAGATTGTCAGCAGCCCATTCCTGAGGTTCACTGGCACCAGCAGCAGCCCCTGAGCAGTAGCATGGGCGCCTCAGCCCAGTCCAGGGCCCCTCTGGGAGTTGGATTTGGGAAAACAAAGCCGGCAGCAGCATGAACACGGCAACCTGGGAAGGTGGCTGGGTATGGCTCAGGAGGAATACAGCACTGACGGAAACGTGCAGCAGTCAGACTAACCAGGCACCACAATCCATTTATGGTAGCACATAATCAGCGTGTTCATGAAAAACAACCGGTTTCAAATAATATTATGCAAAAGAATGGCTGGAAAAGCATCAAAATAGCTAAAACAATCATAAACGTTTCTCTAAGGAAAATAGAGACTAAAACAAATTCCAAGTAAATTTTCAGGAAAAAAAATGGGTTTTTTAGATTTAAAATTCATACTTCTTCATAATTCTGTACTGGTTTTGAAAAACTTAGTCATAGTGAAAAAAATTGTCCAAAATTCCAATTCTAAATAAAAATTTAGATTGTTCAGACTTATTTTCTTTAAAATGCCAACATTTCCCCAATTTAAAACTTATTTTTAATATAAAAAATGTTCAGTATTTGATTATTTAGTCCAACCGAGACCAAAACTCTTTAACATGGAAGGAACAATGTTTAAATGAACTTAATTTTTAGTAACAGCCATTTTGCAGATGATTTTGGATCCAAAGCCACTCCTAACGATTTCAGAAGGAACTGTGGGCTTAATGCTAACATCAGCAAACAAATTTTCTAACTGATAAAAATATACACATTTGCTTCCACTTAAAAAAGTGGCCATTAATTTTCCTCTCTTGCATCACATTTTTTTTTCTAATTTATTTATTTATAACCTAAAAGGAAACCTTCATTTATAAGCAATTTTACATTCACATAAGTTATTTCTGCCGAAAGTTTACACATTTTACAAGTCCAGAAGGGAATTTGTGTCTTTCTGTGGGGCTCGTCCTCTAGAGTCCTTTACTACTTTTCCGAAGTTTTTTTCTCTTATTTGCTATCTATTCATCTTGTTATCTCTGTTCTCTGGTGTGTCCAACTCAGCCCACAGCCTCACTCAATGGGATTTTTGCCTATCTCTCTGAGGCACGCACTCCTCCCTTGCCCAGGACCTGTCAGTCTCTCCCTTATCGTCACCCCACAGGGCTTTTGGGTCAGGGAGCGTTCTGTGTAGCCACGTGCTGCCTGGCACAATGGGCACTTGATCCATGCTCAGACCTTGTACAGAACTGCAGTACAATTAATAGATGTAAACAGGCTTTGACAACCAAAGCATTGTTTCCATACATTAGAAGCTCCCCCGTTAGTGCATAAATGTATGTGTCCTGTACACGACCCACAATGAAACACCCACATCAGCACAGAGGAGTGGGAAAGAAGAACTCACACAGGGTTATCTGAGCTAAGCATACAGGAGGAATGACACTGATAAACCCCACCATGTTCTGTATTAAGAAATATTCCTCCACCAAGTAACCTTTTTGTCTTTTTATACCAAGTTGACACTGGGTCTGGGATACCTGAAAACACCAGAAAAATGGACAGCTACATGAGTAACGTGTTTGCAATAGCCTGAGATCACACAGATCGTGTCTTCAGTAACTTACCTGCCACTGTTCACACTTGCAGGGCCACACAACATCTGCCAGATCCCTTTTACTTATCTGGTCAAGGATTAACTTTCACTGAGCTCCTACACACAAGCCCACCTACAAAAAGCACAACCTTTCTCCTCTGTAGATACGTGTATATGAGGAGGAGGATGTGGATGCATGCACAATGCAGTCTGCCCACCTAGTCTCATAACGCTTCTCCATCAGACCGAGCTTGCTCAGAGAGAGTCACTGGAGCACTTGCTGATGTGCTTTATCATTTCTTCCAAGACTCTTGGTCTGAGACAACAAACTCGCCAAATGCCAGCAGTTTCCTACAATCACCTCTACTCCATAGGCCAAACACTGCAATCTGGATTTGGTCTTTTGAAAAACAGTTATTATCCCCTAGATTGTCCTCCTAAACTTTAGATTTATCAACAGCACCTTCTCCACTTGCCTGGGTGTACTATATACATTTTCATACATCCCTTTATAGAGATGTTATATTGGCAGGCAGCTTAACCTGCTGGATATCATTAGACAATTTAAAATAAACACACAGAAACTACAAACCAAAACACTAATAACCACAACCCTCTTCTTTGTGATGAGCAGAAATAGTCATATACTGTGCAGATCGAACCAGAAAGCTAGCCAGTACGGACAGCAGGACGTTATAAATATTGTAGTGATTAAAGGGAGAGAAAGCAGCAAAGGCGTAACAGAAACAACAAAAAAAAAGTAGAAAGGAATCTCCAGTGATCACATGATCCCAAGAAAAATCTAAAAGGGGCAGTGCCTGAAAGGAGGAACCAGGCAGAACTGCCCCTGGCCCAGCTCTGTCTGCATGCCCTGGTGCAACGCTGTACGAGCAGATCACAGCCTCTGTTCCTCCCCTACCCTGCGCTTGGCACCGACAGAGAACAGGCCCGCGAGACAGAGCGAAGCCTGGCACAGCCTGGCCGGGCCCACGCTCTGCACGACCAAGTATCGAGGCAGCCACGAGGATTCGGTGCAGACATAAACAGGAAAGCTTGGGTGAAGTGCTGGCCACAAAGAAGGCTTCCTGATTATTGATTTCTACGGTGCTCAGGGAAACGGGACTTGAGATGTGTTTCTGTCAATAAGTATGACTCTGCTGCTTAAGATGAGGCACTAAAAGGCACATATCACAGACAAAAAGTCGCAGCAATTCCCAGCATACGTACACGAGAACATTTACTGCAACAGATCACATAGCAAATCACTTGCAGAAGCAGGTAGCTTAAAATTAAATATGACTGCTAACAAAGCTTGTGTCTTATCATCCTGACTCTTGAGTTGAAAGCATACATAAGCCTAATCACTCAAATAACCTCACAGACCCTTTCCAGAACGACGAACCACGGCACCCAATGTAGAACACCCATCCTGCCACCCAACCATCCGTGAAATCTCAGTGTCTTGCTTATATGTAGTTATGTTCTAAGGTTAATGCTAATTCCCTTTCCATTCTCCCTGGAAATACATCTTAACTTTTCAACAAGGAGTTTGCATATAGTTTGTATAGCTGCAGTCTTACTCTCAGAAATCAACAGCCATAATTCCACCCACGTTCCCCTTTCCAGCGGCCAACTCTTGCGTTTGGGAATATGCACTTTGTTTTTCAATTCCTCAGGCAGAGTATCTCTCAACAGATATCTTTTATTTTGTAGCAAATTCCCTAAGTTTAGTATGTTTTTTCTTGCAAAACAAAACAATACAAAACAAACCTAAACACAGACTTCTCCTGTTATGCAATAAACACAGACATTACACACCAATTCAGAGTTCTTAAAAGAAGTATTATGTTCCCTGTATGCAAGTGCATACAATATAGTCATATTTACGATTGGAAGCATACACCTTTTTATTCCAAAAGGTTGCCATGCACGTTTTGCCATATTTTCATCTCCAATTTTTAAACTTTTCCTTTAACAGAAATCAAAGCCTTTACTAAAAGTTTTGCTTTAAAAGTTTCATCAGCATTGGCATGTTCCTGTGACCCTTTTTAATTCCATGCATCCATAAGTACTGATGGAATCAAATTCCACACGAAATTGCTGATGCGCTCTCTTCCACTCCTCCTCTATACAAACTTTCCAAAGTGATCGTGCCAGACAGCCATAAAAACATTTTCCAAGGGTGGTATGATCATGCCTACGCTCTTAAATGGCGTTACCTTGTCAAAGTTAAAATCTCCAAGGCAACAGAATCTGGCATTCTAGAATTCCACTATAACTTTGTGAACTCTGCTCACAATAGGGCTATAGTAAGTATTCATATGGCAGCGTGCTTACTACAGAGTCTAACGTTTGATGGGGTAAGAGCAGCAAGAATCCACGCACACAAGGATTTACAGTGACCGCTTTTGCTGTTTGTTCCTGTATCCCACAGTAGCTCTGCCTGACTCATCTCTCTGGAACCCATAATGCAGCAACACAAACAATACCTATAACTCTACTACTCTGCTCTAATTCCTTCAAGACACTGCACCCAAATCAAACATTTACAGCCGCACCCTTGTGTGTAATGTCAGAAATCAAACCAACAAAACACGGTATTATCTAAACCAATTATTGTATATCTATTCTAGTAACGAGGTCTGGATAAGAAAACCATCAGGGAAGTTTAGGCTGTTCAAAAAGCTGATGTCTGGAAAGCATGCCCTTGTCAGATATACGGTGATATACCGTGTAGTTTCAACTTCCAACACCCGAGGCTTCCTGACAACTTTTATATTAGTGCAATTCCTGTTGCACGCAGCACTGCAGCATACAGAAAACACCGCAGTTATAATTCATCGGCTAAATGTAAGAAGAATAAATGACTGGCTTTGCATATTTCTAATGAAGTCCTTAATATAGAGTAATTAAAATAAGCAATCACAGCACAACTCTTAACATTGATCTGTCTTATTCTATTTTTAACATTTGTCAAGCACTTGACCCTGCCAGCATGAGCAATTCCTGCAGCCTGATAATCATCTACATGCTACCAAGTGGCCAGATTTTTTCCAGGAATGGAGGAAATGTTTACCTATTGAGTATTAGGCAATGCAACATATCTTTAGAAAGAATAAGATGCCTCTCTCAGGATACCCAGTATCCTTCTATACGTTCTTTAGAGAAGAAAGCTTCTTTTGTACGATTTTTCCAGTTTTGTTTGTTTTGCTGAAACTCAGTGGCAGTAGTACCAGAGTGTAATTTCAAAACCATTTAGCAGAATACCTAATGCAACATGTTTATAAAAAAAAATTCTATCAAGATGAACTAAAATTACTAAATTGTAGCACTAGCAAATAACAAATTGCATTTCCTGCTCAGTAACAGTATAAATCACCATAATCACATAGTGTGTTAAGAACAAAGTAACTTGCTCTTCTTCATTTATTTATCTTTTGTGATATGCATTCTACTTGCACACACCAGAAAAAAAGTAGACAAGTAATTCTGAAAGTGTAAACAATGTGACCTCTCAAACCATAAAAATGCACTTACCCGTGAGTGCTCCTTCTTTTGAGTTCTAGAAGTGGGCCAGCCCTGTGGTTTGACCCTGTGTTATGAGACAAAAGACATTTAATTTACTCATGCTGTCTCAGAGCTGAGAAGTCAGCTGAAAGCTTCAGGGTTGTTTTGCTAGAGTGACCTTAGTATAGCGAGTCTGATCACAGAACTGTTTGACTTTTAAGAGAGCCTATTTCGTTACATGCAGCAGATGGCTCTTCCCAGGAAAACCTCAGCCAGACAGAGCAAGCGAGCTGGCAGTGATGAGACGGCACATCCTACTTCCATAGAAGTCCATCGGAATTTCCTCATGGAAAGAGGAAGTGTCGGCCTTAGCTTTTCATAATAAAGCACTGTCTTGGTTTTTTTAAAGCACATCCTTAAGTGTGCTTAACTGCTTTGCTAGGCACGTTGGGAATTTCTTACTTGCTTGAAGTTAAGCACACAAAAGTTCTGCTGAACATGAGAGAATCTACAATCCCCAACAACGAGGCTGAGGAAAACAAAGGTGCATAGTGAATTTCTAATAATCACTGCATAAAAAAAAAATCACCTAATTCACATTCCTCAAAGGCAAATAAGTGAATTTTAAAATACGAAAGCATTCCTGTTCCTGTTACCCAAGAAGCTAAGTCTCACAGAGGAGGAGCTTGAATGAATTGCAAAAAGTGCTCTGAGGGGAATCTAGAAATGGCTGAAAAGCAAGCTTTGTGCCAAGTTTTTCTTGAGCATTTTGCTGAAGGCATAGCTAAAACGGGTTATGAGATACTACTGTGCTAAATACTTCTTACTCCCAGTGTTATCTAGACCCAGATAGGAAACTGGCGTATTCAGCAATAAATATAGCACTTACAACCACCCTCACTCAGGAATGGCAGCAGGGATATCCGTGTTTTATATAATAGCCTAACAGTCAAAATAATCCCCAAAGAAATGAGACCAGGATTGGAAACCATATTCAACCTGAGGTAGTTTAACTGTTTGACGTTGTAGGAAGACACCCAACAAGGACAGACCATAGGCTGAGGAGGGTGAAAGGCACCTGCCTGGTTTCCTGCACCTATGTCATCCTCAGCTGTGGAAAACTACATATCATCAAGAAGTCAAATTCATTGTCTTACCTGTATCCATTTTGCATTGCAGATTGGTTTTGCACCTAAATTTGGAGAAAGAAATTATTGGTTAATGACAGAGGATAAAGCCACTTACTTAGTGCAATTTCTTACAGCTAAGTTAGTTACATTGGTTGTTTTTTCAGAGATTTTGGATGCCACAGGGGTCAGGAGAGATGCTGTGCTGTCATCTGCTCTGCAGGCAGATGTGTAAAGCCCGTTTTGACTGTGCCATCTAACCCATGAGACAACAGACTCTTCTGAACAGCAGTACTGACTAGTTTGGCCTCAGTGCTCTGCTACTGCAGCCACGTGACTTCCAGCTTGCTGATTGGGAAGGCAAGCTTGTGGTCACATGAAAAAACACTTCACAGAATTTTCATAAGGCAGCCACATTTGAATGCCTGATCACTGACTAAAAATTTTTATAAAATTACTTTATAAGGCACTTTAGTCCACTTCCCTTATATCATGGCCACACTCATCTGTCCATTAGCCACGATGGAGAGCAGTCATGGAAATGTCTCCCCTTGGGGAACTTCCCAAGCAGTGCCTCCTCTTCCCCCCTAAAAGACACATATGGCTCCTTAAGCTGGGCCCTTGTTTGTCTGGGAACACACAGAAGGCTGAGTGGAAAGTACCTGCCACAGAGAAGAGTCCGTGGCTGTGTTGGCTGTAGTTAGATAAGGCTGTTTCTCCTCAAGGCAAGACCCCTGTCCTCAGTGTTGTACAATTTTTGCCTGCTTTATCTCCCCGCCTGACTTCTCTCACAAGATGGCCTCTCCTGGCTCTCCAGCCATCTCTGCCCACAGGTCTCGGCCTCAAGGTCAGACTCTCAACTTCCCCCTTTTAAACTGGGTAAAAGAAAATCCTGACCCTTTCCCTCACGCTGTCAGCAGCGCCGGAGCGCGCACTCCTGGGACGAGGGAAGACCTTCTCCTTCCGAGAAGCCGCAGGCCTCGCAGGGGTGGACATGGCGAAGGCTCCCCTCAGGAAAGGGCGGGAAGCTGCGCGGCGCGTGAGGC
>VWZK01014580.1:159498-202973 GCA_013396935.1 Baryphthengus martii
CCGCCGCTTGCTGGAAGCGCAGGGGATCGGGAGCGGCACGGCCAAGCGGCAGTCGGGCCGGGTCGGTGGCGGGTGGCGAGGACGGGAGCCGGCGTGGGCTCGTCTCCGCCTGCGAGCTCCTTGAGAAGCTCGTTCTCGGGCGAAGAAGAGCAGCTGAGTGCTGCCGGCTGCCCGAGTCCAGAGCCCCCCGGCCCCTGCCCGAAGCGAAGCCCCCGCGCCGGGCAGGCAGAGCCGAGGGCTCGTCGCCCACTCCCAGATGTTTGCCGAGTCCCACGCGAGGCTGCCAGCCAAGCAACAGCGGTACCGGGTGCGAGGAGCGGGGATTTTTGCTTTGGCACCTTTGCGGTTGGCGAGCATCCCCTTGTATCTCCCCGGGCTCTCCTCCGCCTGGGAGATGTCCCTCGGCTGTTCCCTGTAGCTCCTGTTGTCTGTATTAGGGTACAGATTCATTTTCTTCAGCTCTTTCTGCCGAGGTCAGATTCTCTCCATCGCTTCATGATCGTTTTGCTTCTTGTGGCTTTTCAAGATTTTTATGTAGAGGGTAGTAACTCCAAAAATGGAGGCTTTTCAAGTGTGGCACTGAATGTACACTATGAAGATATGTCCCCTCTCTGTTATGACTGAATTTATTAATGCAGGGAAATAGAACCCGAGGACTACAATGTGACCTCTGTGTAGGGCCTGTGGCTGTTTCTTTCTCTGTTATCCAGTAAAATGCTATGAAAGCCCACCTGATAAACGCAAATATCTCCCCTCCACCTTTGCATGACACTGTGATTTAATGAAAGAAACACTGATGAATCTTTTTACTGGGAATGCATAAACTTGCATTTGCTTTTCATTTGTTTCCTTATTATCTGTGTCATTTTCATCTGCTGTGGCTGCAAGCGCTTGAAGACATAACACCAAAATTTAAAACTACACAGGTTTATACCTGGAGATGAACTTACTGGAGTGGTTAATTGCTCTGTGGCAGTAGGTCTGTGTATCAGTTAAGCTGCAGCAGTCACTTGTTTTAGTAACTACTCGGAAAATCAAAGTCTTCCTGACTTTCAAGTTAAATCCTGACTCGCTCTTTACCGCTTCTGAATTAGGCATATGAAAATGAAAGGTGCTGTACTTGGTTTTCTGCTGAGACTTTAAAAAGTGAAAATAAGATTTCTTCATACGTTTGGTCAGAATTGTTCGGTAGAAGCATTTCTTGGTTTGTAGCATGCAACTCACCAATACGACTTTCCATCTGTGGAGGTGTCACTGTATAACCTCTGAACTCCTGAAACTTGAAGGAAATGCTGCAAACACGTCCCAGTCAGCTGGGAATTTCCCATCTCTATTTTATTTTTTTTAATTCTTTTTGTTTGTCTATAAGTTATTTTTAGCCCTTGTCCTTTCTGAGGAAGAGGTGCTAAGAAGGTCTATGCCATGTCTTTCTCATATTATTTTGTAGCCCTTTGGATTTAGAACAATGTTCCCTCAAAGTGCTGGAGCCAGAAGGAAGTCCCAGCTGGAGTCTCCTGAAGCTGCTGGGAGATCGGGGTTGCACTGTGTTTGAGCTGGTGGAGTTCTTGCAGGCCCTGGAGCAAACCGAGGCTCTCCAGTGTCTCAGCCATTCAGGTCAGTTCTGGTCTGTGCTTTCGCTGAACTGTGAGCCTCTTGAGTGCGCTGCTTGAAGAGGCTGCGGTTTCGATGCTGCTTAGTGGTCTGTTCTGGCAGTGATAGGATCACCTCACTGTCCCTTTCCTGCCCTTTTTTATTGTGTCATGTTGTGAACTTACTGGAAATGAATGAAATGCGAAGAGCTTTCTCCCAGACTGAGAAGAAAACTGGCTTAACACACAAATTGTGGTACTACATCTCATCCTTGTGCAACCTCACAGAGTTGTGGTGATGGAAATGAGCAGAGAGGTGTTTTTCCTCTGCAGGCAGGTCGCTTACTGCAGCAGTTGGGGCACTTTGGTCTGAATGAGTAATTGAGGCTGAGTTTCCAGAAATGACTGGAAGTGTTTACCTGTGGGTGAGCTAAGAACCTAACAGTTGGATCATCAGTACTTAATTTGCACTGCATGGTTCAGAGTCTGGTAACCGTAACTGTCATTTGGCCATTCCCAATGGTAAAACTTGAACTTTGCGTTTTCCAAGGAAAGCGGAAGAAGTATTTGTGTATATTTGTAACCATTCAGAAAATTGAGCCAGAAGGTTTTCTTTTTGAACCATTAAATTCTGTGATGCTTGCAGGGAGTAGCTGTAGACTGCTGAATGAAATGCGGGAAAAGAAGTGAAACTCTGGAGAAATTATGAATCAAATTTCTTAGAATTTGTTTGTAATGCTTCCAAGGAGTGCAAAATACTACTCTTTCAGAGAATTTGTTTTTCTCGACTACCTTCTTAAAGAGATGTTACTGAGGCAAATCAGGAGAGATTTAAAAAAAAAAAAAAGGCAGAAGTCTTTGGAAAGAACAAGTCTTAATTTTCTGTCCTTTAAATTGAAATTATAGAATTCCTGGTTTGTCCTGGTTAACGTTAGGTGATTGTAGTGCTCAGAAACTGTACTTAACACGCACCCTTTACCTACACAGCAGAAGTAGTGTTAAATGAAGAACTGAGGCAGAGATCTTCAGGGTTGGGGTATAGAGGGAAATTATTTAGAGAAAGAAAGGCAGGGAATTTTCCAGGTCCTGTAGCTGCTTTGCAGTAGCTGCCTGTGTGATCAACTATGTCAGAATAAGATTGTGTGTGGAGGAAATTAACATAGCCCACTGCCCTGCTAGGCAAAGATTACCTGATTTCCAAATGTCATATGATCTGTTTCAGTCTGTTGACCACATGGGTTTCTGCTCAGGTTTCAGCTCATGGATCAAATGGTTATGATTTCTTTCATCAAGCATTTTCTGTTGGGAAAAAGTTCTGATGTCAGCTAAACTGCTAAACATGAGGGCGAAAGAAAGCAGACAAAAAGAAAACTCCTGGCAGAGAGTAATAAGACTTGGAGCAAACGCTAATCTCGAGTCTGTCCTGCGATATTTGCGATCTCTACAGCTTCTGGTTTACTCCATTTTGTAAGGTTATTCTTCACAGCAGCTCATATGGTGCCATATTCTAGATTTTTGACCAAATCAGTACTGATAACACATCAGTGTTCTAGCTTTTGCTGAGCAGTGTTTGCACAGCATCTCAGCCTCCTCTGCTTTTCACGCTGCCCCCTCAGTCAATAGATTGGGGATGTGCAATGGGCTGGGAGGGGACACAGTCGGGCAGATGACCCGAACTAACCAGAGAGATATTCCATACCATATGACATCATGCTCAGCAGCAGATGGGAGGAGAGGGGGTTTTGGAGGACCTGGTTGTCTGTTTTTTAGGAGCTGGCTGAGCATCGCTCTGCCCGCAGGAGGTGGTGAGTGATTGCCTTTGCATTACTCGTTTTGTTTGGTATTCTTCCCTATCCTTCCACTCATCCTCCACTTACTAAATAATTGTTATTGTTTATTTATTTGTTTAACCTCCAAGTTTTCTTGTTCTTATTCTTCCCTTCCCTCTTCCCCCGTCTCACTAGGGGTGAGGGACTGTGTGGTGCTTACCTGCCCACTGGGGTTAACCCACCCACTAGTGTTGCAGCCACTAGTCACTCGTGTGCTATTGCTTCTGGTCACACTGCAGTTGTTAAATGTTTTTTACCACCCATAGCAAAGAATGCTTTAGACTAAGAATTGTTTTGCTGTTTTATCAGCTCAGTGTTGCTGAACGCCTTAGTCTTGGGTCCATGTATTTTTTGACAGTAATATGAGGTTGAACTTTCTGTTCTGCAGTTGGCTTTTTGCTTTTTCTTTCTCACCTCTTCTTCTGATGACCTTGGTTATACCAGTGGATCTGTTTTTGGGGCCATGCTGTAACAAGATCTCTGGAACGGTCTAGGTGAATTAATTAACTGGATCATATCAGACCAGTGTTAGAATTTTGCTCGTGCTATTTTCTGGCAGTTAAAATTTGAAGTGGAAAATTTTGCCTTGCGTATTGGCAAAAGAAAACCTCAGCCCTGTCCTGTTCTGCAGGAGTCAAAGACACAAAGATGAAATGTTAGCTTTCAGCTAGTAAAGTTGCATGAGGAATAGTAGAAAAAACCACACGGTTGCAGTTAAGATAACTCCTGCTGTTTTGATCCATCCCTCGTGCTGTGCCTAATCTTAATCCAAAGATGAACAACTCAAAAAAATCGTTGGGAGTGAGCAAACTCTTAAAACTGGGAATGCCTTCCCCAGAAGGGATCTGTGATGCCACTGGAAGTATTACCTGCTTTAGTGAATAGAGAGCAAGAGGGACTGAAGTAGCCTAAAATTCAAATGTCTGGGTGATCTACTTTAAATCTTCGATAAACTCTTCAGAGTGCTAATCAATTTGAGCATGAATATTGTGTCATGGAAGACAATTTTGAAAGTCTTATATCACTAATTGGAACCGGATGTATACACAGTACAACCAAACTAATTCCAAGTATATTTAGTGGCAGAAACTTTCTTTGCTCAAAGAACAACTTAAATGCAAATTTACATTGTGAAATTGTATTTCTTAGTAACTTTTCTATGTGTAAATTCTTGGTTAAAGGTATAAAGATTGTTGTACAGCCAGATTCTCAAGCAGTGCTCTCTGGTCAGATCGTCAAGCTGTGTTGTTGGGCAACAGGACACCCATTTGTGCATTACCAGTGGTTCAAGCAGGAAAAAGAGGTAATAGTTAACACAGAATATAAGGGATTTAGAAATGGTGAAAATAACAGGTAGCATTTTGGGGTTTTGTTTGGGGTTTTTTTAAGACTGTTACTCTTATTTACACTGAGAGAAGATTGCTATACATACTAATAAAAACTGAAATTCAAGAAATGCTGTGTAATGACCCTACTAATGTGCTAAAACAGTGAAGTGGATCCTTACATTCAGATCACCTCATCCTCAGAGGCTAATCTTGGAATGGGACAGTAAGGAAACAAAGTTTATTTGTGCCTCATCCTACCAAGAAGTTTAACACAGGCAACTGAGCAAGTGCCACACTGGAAGAAATGCCAATTGCTCTTGGGTCTTGAACAGATGGAAACTGGTTCCCTAACAAAGAACAGTTGAAGGCCTGAGCTCGGTGGTGCCACCGGCTTCTTCAGGAAAATGCCGGAATGCTTGTGAGCTGGTATCCCTGGAATTTGAATGGCATCAGTTATGCCCTTATTTCTGGTCCTGGTTGTCTTTCTACAAGATGAATACACTTTTCTCTTAATGTTATTTTAAGTACTGTTTTTTTAAATGTAGTAACTTTATTGTATTTGAAATTGCTGTTAGGACTGAATTTTTTCAACTAATTTCCTACAGCTTTCTAGAAGTTTATCTAGATCATCAAAAACATGGCTTAAAAAAATATGATTACAGTCATTTCCTGCTCCTTACAGTTAAAATAGAGATGGAGTAAAATCACTTCCCTGTGAAAGAATGTTACACTTTCCTGGTTGTGTAGTTGAATGTATCTTAAAACTAGAGCCGAATGAAATAGATTCTGGTTGGAGTAGTGCTTCAGAAGTTATTCTGAGTTATTTGTGGAGAAAGGTAAAAATTATTAATTCCAGGAAGTGCTTTACAGATGGCTTAATAGCTCAGAATTGTTTTAAATAGAGGCTTGTGATTTGCTCTTGGCAGAAAGCCTGTCTCTGAGCCACTAAATACGTGGAACAACACTTCTTCATCCAGAAGTTTCAAGAAAGTGAAGGAGTTGAAGCTAGTGTTATGGACAGTGAAATAAATATTCTAATGTTTGATCCTAGTTTAGATTAAATCAATCTAAATTTAAATACTTCTTGGCTCACCTGTAATTCAGGTTCCCCACGGTAATTCTCCAGAGCTGGTTTTGAACCCGGTGAACGTAAACGATTCCGGCTTTTACATCTGCCGAGTGAACAGCGAATCTTCCTTTGTGTTCAGTCGGTGGGCACGGCTTGAAGTGTGTGATCTCCAGGGCGCATCTCACGGTGAGTAGCAGAAACGTCTTCTGAAAGTCTCTTCCCACTTGTTAGAGGAACACAGGACCCCGTTACTGTCTTGCACAGAGGTGGAAGAAGGCTCATTAAGCAGAAGAGAAATGAAGCTCCACCGTAGTCGATAAGAACAGGGAGATGGAAAAGATAACACAGTCTCAGATCCTTTTAACTCTGAGAGCATTCTTGGAACAGAAAAGCAGTTCTTTAACTCTCTTGTTGTTCACCTGTTTACCTCTTCTTGTAGCTTGCTTAGGGACTGGACACACACAGTCTGTTCTAAATATCTGCTCTGTGGGCTCTGGCCTGATAGTCAGGACTGTTTGTTTCCCCTCCATCTGCATGCTGCCAGGCTGGGAATAAAGGGGTTTGGGTAATGGAGAATCTAAGGATGTTCTCTGCCTTCCTAGAAAGAAGTCCTACCTTCCAAGTGGGAGAAGTGTGAGAACAATGGAATAATAGCAGAAAGCAAGTAAGATTAAGCAGCTGTCTACTCAACAGTATCCAGCTAGTGCTGGAATTTGTTAGTAGAATGCAAATCAAATCTTGGAAATTTATTTCTCGGATCTAGTGTATTAATACTGTGCATTTATTTCTGGTTTCCTGAGGTGGTTGGACTGGCATCTTCTTGTTTCTGTGTCTAGGGTTTGGGGTTTTTTGTGAGTTTTTGATTTATTTTATCTTTTTTTTGACAGAATAGCGAGTTGCATAAAATAGGCATTGAATCGCGCACTACGCCTTACAGGCTTTCTAATTAAATAGCCTGGATTGTTTGCTGTTGTCTTAAAGACGAGTGAGATAAAAATCAGCTACACTGTCTTCAGACTATGAAAAATACTTACTTGGCTCATGTAATGAGTCAAAAGTATTTTCCACTTGCATCCCACGTGTAAAAGGAAAGAGAGAGAACCAATCTTCCAGTAAAAGATCAAAAGGTGTTGCAGTGTCATTTGAGGTGACCTTTTTACATCTTAGTTTCAAACATACAGTCAGTCCCCTACCTAACCAATGATTTCATCTGTTCTTCCTTTGCTCCTCCTTCAGGTTCTCTTCAGTTAGAAATCTGCAGTTTTAGATCTTGCTGATTGCACCAGGAAGCTGAGATGAATAACCTTGTAATTACTAATTTAAAAAAAAATCTTAGAAAGAGAGCAGTATATTGTTTCACACTTTTAGCAAAAGTTTTGGTGGCTGAAGGGCAGCAGGTACCCAAAGTCTGGTGCCTTGCTCCATGTTCCATGACTCTCAGCCAAGCAGGAACCACAGTGGAAGTGAACTTTAGCATGTGATGGGTAAGAGGATGAAGGGCAGGATGAACTGCTCCTTCACGTCAAGTTCACCTCCTAGAACCCTTACAAAGAAACCTAAAAGGAGTGTGTGGTGCTTGCCCCAAGTGAACGCTGCCTGTCTCCTGTAACGCTTGCCCGGGGATTACTGGTGTTTCAGTTGAACTTGATGACACTGACAGTACCATTTCTGCAAACGTTGACTAGGTATGAAATCTTGTATTTCACTGCTGACTGTCTCATTTCCTTTTTTTTTTTCTTTTCCTGCTCCCTTGATTGTTTTCTTTTTTCTGATTTATTTTACTATGCAAAGGAAAATGTCATCACCCCTTAATTGCCAGTCCTTAATAGGTCTGATGACAAAACATGTGTCTACGTACATAGTTTGAAAAGCGCAGATCTGTGACCTTGCAGCCGAGATCTCAGATCACCGGTGTCTGAGCTTGCTGCAGCGTGTGCCGGTTCATCGGGCTGTTGAGCACACAGAGCTCAGAAACCTTTGCAGTGGAGCGCTCTTGTCTGTGCAGGAGATGTTTAAACATGAATTTCAATACTTGGTTTCAGTACATTTTGTCATCTATAGAAACTTAGATCAGCTGGACAAGTCTTTAATGCACTGAGGTTTTTCTGAATAGGTTTCTTTCCCAAAGGCATTTCTACATGGGGACGTGTCAGCGACCGATGTTTGTTCAGTGCATTCAGCTTTGGGCTTTTTGAATATACTTACCATAGATTTGACGCTCAGTTTAGAATGAGAAGAATATGCTAAAACTAACTGATTTTAAGTTTTCAGTTCTTATTTGTGTGGATACATTTGCACACAAATTGGATCCCCAGACCATCCTTCTGTAGCTACTGTTCTTTGTACTTGCTCCGTTCTCTGGAGCCTTTATCGTCCTACAGGCAGGAATTGATAATGCAGAGAGGGCTTTGCTTATTTTTACATCTTGGGTCCATTTAATGTGCATTCCTTTTTACTTTTCAGCTGAAGACCCGGAAAGCTGTCACTGCTCATTTTCAGTACGCTGTTAAAGAACAAGTAACCTAATTTCATTGCTATTAAAATAGTCTGTTGTAGTTACAGGAAGACATGGCCGTGTATGGTCAATTCTTACTAATCTATGCGGTTACATTGTCTCTTTCTTTTGTTTTTTTTTTAAGGGAGCTTAATTGGTTTGCCGGAAAACAAGCTGCACATTTGTGTTCAGCCTAAGCCACAAAACCTAACGGTGGGGGATGCTTTGGTGCTAGAATGTGGAGCTGTTGGGAACTCAATTCTTCATTACCAGTGGTTCAGAAATGGATTTCCCTTGGCAAACGGGAGCAAAAATGTCTACATGGTAAGTTACTGCAAAGTGCCAGCCTTGGAGGACTAATGAAAGAGTGGGGAAGGAGGGTATCAGCAACTTCTGGATTTGTTTAGGCTTTGGTTTTAGTTTTTACTCTTTCTGGCCTGTGGGCTTAAGTGAAAGTGATAGAGATATTCTGGGGTCTAGTGGGATGACTGTGCTGCTGCTTGCACAGGTGACCTCCGTGGACATGGAACATCAAGGCACATACTGGTGTCATGTGTTCAATGACCGGGAAGATCAAGACAGCCAGAAGATAGAAGTCGTTATAGGTAAGGAGTTTTTTCTGTTTGCTATAGGTCAGCTGATTTATCAGTTTCTTCCCTATCATTAGAATTCATTTTTAAAGCCATATGCCTTCTGTATTTGTAGTTTATCCACCTGTTAAAATAGCTGTGCTTGCTTGCGGCAAATGGAATTTTAGAGCTTTATCAGTTACGAAGTGCTTTGGGCCTTTACGGTAAGCAGCATAGGAATGCTACCCCTTTGGGGCACTGCTAGCAGGTACGTGGCTTGTCAGCAGATTGCAAGCTGATCTCTATGTTTTTTGAAAAACAGTTTAACCCTTGCTAGTGATATGAACTGTGTTACACTGGTCCTTTGGCAATCAGGACGGATGAGATTATTCATAGCAAGCAGAATAAATGAATATAACGCTATTTAGTGTGAGTGCATGGAAATATCCTAGTTTAATACTTCTGAGTTTTAGTAATAATAACTATACAGTGTTGTGGTAGATGCTGATTTATACTGCTATAAAATGAGCCAGACTGCAGAGAAGCTCGGAAGTGACCTTTGTCTTCCCCTCTGTGTGCTGACTCTCACAACTGAGGGCAATTGTCTTCCAATTTTCCCCCCACCTTAAAACACAAGGAAGGAAAGCTATGGCAGTGGAGTGCACAGAAGGTAAAGTAAATCTTTAGCTATGAGTGATTATATTTTTTCACATGAATTATGAGGATAAGACTGTTGAGTGTGTTGCTGCAATGCATGTGGGGGTTAACAGCATTGTGTGATGCAACGCTCCTTCCGCATGCGCTTCTCTCTTTGTCTTGATGCCATGATCCAGAGCACATGCGAGAAAAATCAAGCTACCTTCTTCTCCTGTAGTATTCAAAGTTGTTTGATTTTTGCACTGGTTTTGTGTCCTGCACTTGAGAGTTTCTAGTGAAATGTAAAGGTCTTGGGATTTCTTTGGCTGGGCTCAGGAAGCAACATCCTTGCAAGAAAGGCTTCTCTCATTGCTGCAGATAAATTCTTTTTCTTCCCTGTAGTTTCCAGGATTCTCAGAATCAATAGGTGAAACTTGTGGAAGCTTAAGAGTGTTTGAAAACTGTATCTGAAGTGTTTCTGAGAACACGTGGCTTTACGAAGTAAGATTTCTTGCTCAGGATGTTGCTTTTTCAGCAGTGGGTCAAACACCTGCTTTTCAAATGGGTGATTCTGATACCTTGTTCCTTACTCATTCGAGCTGCTTGCATGCCTGTGGGACTGGGGCATAGGAGGGGCTTCTCCCTTTGGTTTGAGATCTCCTACATCACAATGCTGTGTGCTGTGTCTAGCATGATGTAGGATTTTCTCTTCTCTGCGTGTGCAATAAGCAAAGGTTCGATTTACAGAAATGCAAGGCCAGAAGTATTTTAGAAAGTTAGTCTGTTTTCTGACATTCGGCCTCTATTAATAATGGCATGATACAGACATTTTTATTAATAAAAATCTATCTATTTGCTTCTTATTTAAACTGTGATTTTATTGGTGTATTTCTTCACAGATGATCTCAGTGATTTTCAAAAGCCAGGTAAGTGATAAGTTTTACAAAACTTTAATTTCACATCTTCATTTTATATTAGAAATTGCTGAAGCCTAGGTGGTTTACAACATATAGCTTTTGTTATTTGGATGTATTTATAGCTGGGGATTTAATAGGGGCAGTTGTCCTAGTAAGAGCAGCACAGCTTTCTGGCTCCAATAAATTGACTTGAAGAATATAGTGAATCAGAGGTTGCTGTTATCTTTGTAAAATCACGCAAAGCTGTTCTTTTCTCCGGAGTAGATAATTCCCTTCTGCATTTGTCTAAGTAACTTTTGCTTTCTTGTCTGTGGCTCTAAGTTTTAGTATCTGGCTGCTTTTTCAGATGGTTAAGGTGAAAAAGGCGTAATGTGTCTGGCTGTCACCCACACGCTGAATTGGTGTATTTCTTCGATTCATGTTGGAGTGAGCTAATGTGATTTGAAGCCTCTTTGATGTTTATTATAGAAACACAGATCTGGAGTAGTACTCCCCAAGGGATTACCCTTGATACAGTGTTCCCAAAATCTCAAATCACAAAGGTCATATCATCTCCTGGGTTAGACATCAAAGATGCATTTACTTTTGCTAAGACTTCGTTTCAGTCACTGCAGTGTCACCGCCACGATATGTTACATGTTACCAAGTCGTTCCACTTTGGCCTGTCACTTGCCTGTTCCTTGTGGCACAGCACTCCCTCTGCCACCCCTCTGCAAAGTACAAAATAAAAGAATTTTCATGTGCAGGTGTCACCCCTGCTAAGCATCCCCTGTCTGGTGTGTCTGCATTTCATTTGGAGAGGATGAACTGTTTTGGATGTTACTGAAAATGCTGATGTGCAGTTTGTGAGATTGAAAGCTATACTGTAAGCATCTATTATTATTTCTTAATTGATAGAACTAGCTATTCACATCCTATTGGGCCACGTTTGCTGGAAGAGGATGAAGGAAATCAGGTAAATAACACCACCAACCACTACAACACCACCTCAGAACTGCACCTAAACAAAAAAAAAGCACTTTTTTGTCTTAAATGCTAACGTATTAGGCAAAGCAGACTACAGCTGTATGGAACACATTGGCAGCTATGACTGTACAGTTACTGATGATCTGCTTTTCTGATCTATTTCAAGCAGACCTACAAGAGCAATCAAGTCACAGGCCTGTCGGTAAGTAGTTTTGTAGCTGCAGTGAACGTAAGTATTTCATACCTAGGAGCTAGATTTTGCTGCTTCTGACTATCGCTGCTTCTGCCACTGCTAGTGAAGTAACTGTAGCCATGCAAATAGCTGCACCAGGGCGGGAGACTGCGGCGTGCTTTTATAGACCTTTGTAATGCTCGCGTGCCCTTTCAGGAGCAAAGCGTGGTGAGAGCACCAGTATTTTTAGTGACTCGGTGGAGTGTCTACAACTTCTGCTCTGTTTCAGTTTACTGTTTCAAATTCCTCTGGCCACAGCCTTAGCCAGCATGTTACGCCATTACTTTGACTACCGGGACAGCTGGAGGCAGAGGTGTGAGGGTGATGTGACAGAGGGGTTGGTGGCCTGTCTGCAAAGGGTGTGCTGTGCCTACAAGCTCAGCTCTTCCTGCGCGCGGCGCGGGGATGCTTTGATCCTGAGCTGAGGCTCATAAAGACGGATGGCATGTGTGTGCGTTACGTTGAGGTTTTGTAATTGCCTTCTTAAATTTGGTAGATGGTAGATGTGGCTGTGGTCAGGCACGTTGTCTCGCCGATGCTAAGCCAGGTGGGAAGGCTGCTGGCCTCTGTCGGAATATTACCGCTCTTTCAAGTTCATCAGCCTGAGGGAGCGTAAGGGCTCCCCAGACCTGGATCTCGCGGTGCAGAGTTACTGACTGCAGCAGGTTTGGGGCGTTCACAGGATCTCATCTGCCACCAGAGCTGTGGGACAATAATTCCTATTGGAAGGAAGTATCAAACCAGGGAGGAAATGCCTTGCTTTTAAGTGCCTTTCTGTAACTTAGTGTGCAGTTTTGGGATAAAAATCAGGCTAGTGGTCTCTAGAACATTCCTGTTAATGTGACTTTTTTTTCTTCTTTCATTGCTGTTTTGTTTACTTATGACAGAATTACTTTGAACTTTATTAAAATCAAAATGAACCTATCTCAGACTGTGAGGCTATCAGTAGACTTCCCTCCGAATTTTGTAAATTTCTCAAATCTCTGTATAATTGTTTTGAACCAGAGCAACAGTAAAAACAAACCTTAACAAACAGAAAAAAGACTTCTTACTTCTGAGCTGTGAAAGTTTCCACCTAAATGTACCATGTTTTAGAGAGATGGGACATGGGAGATGGAGATGTGAAAGCAATCTTTTCTGTGTGGTGGTTTTTTTGCTTGGTTTGTTTTTTTTTTAAAGAAGCATAAGAAAATTTGAGAATTTTGAGAAAGTATATTGGCCATAGCTCTGGCAACTTGCCGTAAGAATTTTTATGATTATTAAATTTCTTCTTGCGTTCAGTAATTGTCTGTGCTTTCAGAAAAGTGAAATACAAGGGAGACAGCCTTAACAACTCTCTTCTTAACAGATTATCCAGTGTGAGATGCATAACAATTCAGATATGTTGTCTTGTCACACCACACTGAAATGTTGGGTTGGTTCTTTTTATGAGAAGAGAATTGAACTGTATTATTGATGTCAGATGACTTTTTTGAAATCATATAAAATATTGTGCCTGAAGTGAGACTGGATACTATTTCCACTTTGGAAGAAATTAAATTTAAAGGTATTGAACCCTGGAATATATAAATGTGATGTGGTTTTGGTTTTCCTTTGTCTTTGCAGCAACAGACAAGGTAGCTCTGTTAATAGGAAATATGAGCTACTGGAATCACCCCCAACTGAAGGCTCCGATGGTGGATGTTTATGAATTGACCAACTTGCTAAGACAGCTGGATTTCAAAGTTGTTTCTTTGCTGGATCTGACCGAGTCCGAGATGCGAAATGCAGTGAATGAATTTTTACTTCTCCTGGACAGAGGAGTATATGGTAAGAACATGTGATACCCCTTCTGAAGCAGGTCACCTTTGTGAGGTATCAAGTACACGGACATCTGGTATTTACCTCTGCCAGCTCGCTGTATGTGATGGCAAAACAAACTTCATGGTAACGAGCACGTTATGGAGAATGGAAAAGTAAGTTAAAAGCACCCACCAGCATATCCTTCCACTTTAGTTAGGATGTTATTGTTATTCTTAGAACAGATAAAATGCTTGGATTTTTTCCTTTAGCCAGGCCTAAAATTGCAGTGCACTGCTTTTGTTTGATAGTACTGATGTTTGCTAAAAGCTGCTGCACGTGTTGCGCATGTGAGAACGTGCTGTGCAGAAGGTCCACGTTTGTACCAAGAAGTCACTAGCAGGAGCTTGTGGTGGTTTTCTAAGCAAGAGCAAGAACAGCCCTTTGTATCGCCGGTGTTAGAGTGTTACGGGAAGGTGCTGGGAACTGTGTCACTGCAGCAGACGAGGCTCCCTGTAGCCTTGGGACAGCCCTGGAAGGGTACAGTGTGGAATATGTTCTGGGCTTGCTGGCGGGACCCTTCTGTTCATCCCCTGTCTTTCTCCTGGACGTCTGCAGAACGCTCTTTCCTTCTGGAACGCTTTGGGAGGGGCTGCTCTGCTCGCTGCGGCCTGGCTCGCCAGCTCTGCCCGGCGCAGAGGAGGAGGGTGCTGTGCTGTGCTTTGCCGGGCAGTCGGCTGCACTGCCCTGCTCAGTGGCCCTGGGGGAGTGGGGTGTAGGAGCAAAGCGTATCTCTTGAGAAGATGTTACAAACCAAAACAGGACAGGACAGAAGTAAGAGAAAAACATTCAACACAGGAGGTTGGATGCAGTGGGTTGTGCCCGCTTCTGCCAAGTTTTCAGGTTAAATAGAAATCCTTGTTTTGAATTGCTGGCTCCTTTCAGTTATTGTGATACCGGCCTGGCGAGCACAGTTTTTGTAGTGTCCTTGACGGAGCATCAAAGAGTTGTGCAAACTTGGATTTCTACTTCAAAAAGCAAATTGAAAAGAAGTTTGTTTATGCAAAATGAAAATGTAGTTCTCTTATGTCCATGTGCTTTAAAATAAAACAGAGAAGAATTCCCATTATCCTGCGCATAAGGAAAGGCATTAACTGAGAAACTTCAGGTTCTGACTTCCTGCAGTTGTCACTAATAAAGGACTTTTCACTGGGTTGCATGCAAATATTCCTGTTGGGGCAGCACTCAAGTACAACTATTGTTTCACAGCTCTCAGGAGGGTCTGAATATAGCGTATAAAATTTATTCCTTCTGTGTGTCTTTGCACATAAGATGGAAAGCCTAATAGTGGTTATGCTGCTTAAGCAGGCAAGCAGCCCTCTTTGGGTTTTTTTTTCCCCTTTTCTTAAGCTCTTCAGACTTAAAAATAACACCCCACAAAAATCCAAGGCTCTCACCTCTAAGTTGCAGCATCACTTTGAGGATTGCACTGCAGCATCTCATCACTACTGGTTTCAGCTATAGGATGACAAATTAAGCAGAGTATACATACTAAAAGAAATGTGCTTAACACCTTTCTCTCTTTTTTTTTTTTTCCCCTCTTAAGTTTTTGTTATTTGTGTCACACATCCATTTATAAGATACCTGGTAATAGAATATTAATAGTAACTTTAAGCTCTCCTCCACATACCGCCCTGGAGATGCCTTCTGCTGGGATAATGGCTGACAGTGGGGTCAGATATGCATGAGTGCTGCTGCTGTGCAGGGATTCTTAGATGATTACTTATATACTGGGATTCCTTGTCTTGCATAAACTTGATTTGAGGACCAAAGCAGAAGACAGAACCAGTGGCTGTGCTACCTGGGGGAGGGCACAGTGAAATTGAGACATAGAGCAAAAACCCCCATGTCTTGCGTGGAAAAAACTAGAATGACCTGACTTGGAGTGTGAGGAAGGTTCTTATCTGGGCTTTGAGGAGTCTGCTGCTCTGCCAGCAGCAAACATTTTGTCATTTTTCTAAAAGTTAAGATGGCTGAAATGACCGCTGAAATGAGTTAGAACAGCGACTAAAAAGTTCTGCCAGTTGTCCTATTTGAACTGCAGGATTCCTGCAGTAACAGCCACCCAAGAAAACACGGTTTGATTCTTTTTTGTAACACATGGTCAGATTATTTCTTAGTACGACTTTTTTACCAGTGTGTCACCTGATGCTCTGTCTGTGCAAAACTGGCCCATCTGACGTTTGGGCATTTCTGCCAGAGCCAAAGCTTGCATGACATTTGGGGGTCAGAACTAGGTGATCTCTAAGGTCCCCTCCAACCCAAACCAGCCTATGAAACTGAGACTAATCATGGCAGTTTAGTGGTCCTTCTGATAGCGTTTTGGTTTTTTTTGTTCCCTGGGAAAGAGATGTGCTTATACATTTGAGTGAGGTTTTAGATTCTTGCACCGTCTCAATTATCTTTTTTCTGTAATTGTTGACATGAATTTAGAAAATAAAGTACTGAAAAACTTTAAGGAGTTTCTTACCGGCACCATGTGAAAGCTCTTACAAGGCATGTTTTTGCAGTCATATTTTTCCAGCAAGTTGATGTATCTGAAAGGTAAGCAGAGCATTCTTTCAGTAGTGTTTGGCAAGAACTACTTCAATTTAAATAATCACTTTGTTCTTTCTGCATAGTGGCTATTAATTGCTTAAAGTATATAAAAGATGCTGCCAGGGCACAAATAGGTAACGATTTATTGCATTTTTACTCGGCATAGCTCCAAATAGCAGAAGCACCGAGGCTACTTTTGTTTGTCCCTTGTTACACATAGCGGTGATGCCTAATGTGACGTTGTGTAATTCTGGCTCACTGCCAGGAAAGTGGCATTTCAGATACTGTTCCTTAACAGCAGAAGTAGTAAACAAAGTGACGATGATTGTCTTCTCTACAGTCTTAGTTTATGTTGTTCTAAATGTAGAGTGCAGTTAATATTGCATTCCACAAAGGGTAAGAGCATAGACCCATATGTTTTAAGTAGCCTAACTATTTTAAGCCCTTTCTTTTTTAAAAAAAACAAAAAACAAACCACAAGCGAGAGAGAAAGAGAGAGGGCAGATATCACTTAAATGCTGACGTCTATGAGGAACTTGAGCCTACTTAAAATTGTTGTGTCAGAGTGTCTGGTGAGGCCCTCCAAACATGTTTACACTGCTTACTCTGGGTATGCAAAGATTTATTTCTGATCTTGAGCTCAACATATTAACTGTTGCGGCTACTCCTCAAATAAGCAGAGCACAGTTACCTGCCAAGGATACGCAAGAAATGCAGTTGTTCTTTCTGTGATATTTCTGGTCATTGAGGAGATACTCTGATAAATCATGCTTTACATGACAGACACTTGTTTCCTTCAGTCAGTCCAATTACTTGTCTACTATACACTCTGATAATCTCAAATGTAACCTTGATTTAGGTCCAGATCCAAACTCTGTGGAAATCAAATTTAGGAGTTTCCTTTTAACTCAGGACCTGACGTGGAATCACGCACTTGGTGCGTAATTTCATGTTTAACTCTCTTGAGGATGCTCGCTCTCAGGTAGCCACTGGAATCTTACAAACAGCCCAAAGAGTACTTTTATCTAGATAGGTTTTTAATCATACGCTTTGAATTCTGTGCCCTTTACAAATCTCACTTTTAGCTGAATAAAGCTGCTGCCACTTTCCCAGGCTCTGGCAGGTGAGTAGCACTTGGGCTCTTTGCTGAAGCCAAGCCCTGCATCCCTGAGCTTCTCTTGGATGCACTTGCTGGCCACCTCTCTTGGCTACGCCTGTTTCCCAGAAACAGAAACCGAGTGCTGCCAATTGAATGGAGTGGTCTGCAAGGTCTTGGCATTGTTGTTAATGACTTGAGAGCTTACCAATGGAAGACGACCAAAGGCTCCATTTGAGGGGCTACAGCACTATATACTAATTGAAGACCTGACCCATAGACTGCTTTGTATAGATAAATAAAAGTTCTTTTTACAAGATGGAGCCTGTCATAGATAAGCAAAAACAGCACTAGGAACAGACAATAGAAAAATTCCATTGGATGATACAAGCTCCTGGTAACCTCCACTGCCATAAAATGCAGTTATTAATGCTCAGATCATCTAAACTTAATACAAATTGGTAAGATTTTAATATTTGACATTTTTATTCATATAAGTAAAATCTAAGCCCTAGATTGCAGTTCCCTTTTTCAGGCTTAAGAAAAGTTGTTTTTTTTTAAAAATCCATCTTGTTATCTTTATACAAAACTATTGCTTTTTTAAATTGAAAATTTTAAATCTTAAAATACTGTACGCTGTTGTGTATTGACCTTTGGGTCTAGGTGAGCATGCAAAGAATTTTTTTGTTCAGTAGACCTAGGAGAGTCGTGAGTCTGTAACTGTAAAGAGATGGAGATGTAATTAACTGAAAACAAGTTGCTCGTAGTTTGGACGTGGGAATGTGCTCTGGAGTCCTGCCAGACATGATCAAAGAATAATTTATTTTTTTTTTCTTCCTCTAAATGTAAAAATATTTCTTATCCCTCCCTATAAAAAAGACAAAAACAAATGGAGAAACTGTAGAGAGGAAACAGCAAAACGCTCTCATAATGCAAGCAAGGCTTTTATCTGATGGTTTTTTTCTTCCATTTAACTTTAAGAATTGACAATGATTAATGTTAAGTAAAGAAAATAAAGGAGAATAATTCTATAGATGACAGCATTTCTTATATATATATATATAAAAAAAATTTACAAAAATCCATCCAAACTGTTCAGCATATTTTTTTTCTATCTATAAAATCCACACTGCCTCACTGCTACTCAAAGCTTTGTCATTGCACACGTGGAGAAGATGTTTTACAGATGGTACATTTCCTGTTCATACCCGTGAGTTATGTATTATACAGAATAGATTATTTCTGTTAGAGGGCATAACTCAAAGTATTTTAAGAGTATTTAACTTTGTGTCTGTGGTGCAAATATCTAATTGATTCTATTGCACGAGTGGGTTTTTTTTTTTAATTTGTTGTGTCTGTGTATTGTGAAGTTAATGTTAACGTGGTTCTCCCCACCTCCCCTTCCTTTCTGTACCAACAAGGGTATATTGCTATAAAAAACCCATTTGCAGTGGCATGGGTGATCTTTATCTCCCACAGACACATCATGCGGATGTAGCGTGTCAAGTTTTAGACCATGCCAATGCTTAGAGAATGTTCAAATGTGCTCTTGAACTTTGTCTTCAGTCATATATATTTTGACCTCCCAGGTTTGCTATACTATGCCGGCCATGGCTACGAAAACTATGGAAACAGTTTCATGGTTCCCGTTGATGCTCCAAATCCCTACCGATCTGCAAACTGCCTGTGTGTGCAGAACATCCTCAAATTAATGCAGGAAAAAGAGACGGGACTGAATGTGTTCCTGCTGGATATGTGTCGGAAAAGGTAGAATGTCCTAACTCGTGAACAGTGAGAAGTGACAGTGGATGTCTGGGGGATGTTTTTGCTTTGCAACAGAGGGAGAGGGTATAATGACGGTAGTTCTGGGAACCAGCTGTGAAGTTCAGTTCATTCACTGCAGCAACAGATTAAACTAGCCTTTTTAAAAAATGAACAGGTAATACTGAAGAGCCACTTTAAGAGAATAACAAGGAATCTTGAGAGAAAGCTGGACTTCATGCTGTGGAGAAATCTTTAGGCTGATAATTCACTGTACTTGAAAGTTCATGGTTCAGACGATTCCCAGCCTGCACCTGAGTGCTTTTAAAGTCAATAGGACTCATTCATAGACATTTTGCCTTCGGGCTTGGATAGAAATGTGGAGCTGGTGATGAGGCTTTGTTTTCATGAGTAGATACTTGCCTCGTGACTTGAATGACATTTATTTGTTCTTTTTCTGTTCTTTAAAATTTATAAAGCCTCAGTCTTATTAGACAAAAGTGAAATTAGGTATCTTGAAGGAAAATTAATCCGTCCCCTTGCATCATGAATCATCTCCATCATTACAGGGAGGAAGAAGAATCCGTATGATCAAAGGCACATTCATTTGACAGAAGGGCTCAAGTAAAGTGCTTGAGAACTCTTCAGAGGCGTAGGTTCTGTGGACTGCTTTTGTGATGGGGATGCTCTATATTTAGACCTTGAAAATCAACTGGTTTACAGACTGGTTGAGGTTGGAAGGGACCTCTGCAGGTCATCTGGTTTATTGTCTTTTTCTAAACAAAGTACTGTTTTCTTTCTGCATTAAGAGACTACTGTGCCCGATTAAACTTGCATTTGAAATCAGCTTTTCAGTCAGCACTTCTGAAAATTGGTCTCTAAGGCATGTTTCATAATGAAAGTTGCTAGTGCTTTGGTGTTTGTAGAGTCTCTAAACTTTGCTGCTAATGAAATGCCAGTGGCCCAATTCAGCGTCACAATCTGCTGTCCAGATAGAAAATACAGCTACATAAGCCTCATGGTAACTTTGCAGGCACCATATTTTGGAGGGGGGGAAATATATAATTTTTATTGTAACCTAAAATGGCTAGTTACCAGAAATAATTTTTTAAGAGATTGTAGCCAAACTCTGTGTTGGTTTATGTAGCAAGCCCTTATCTGGGTAAAGCATGATATCTCACTGTGTCTTTATGTTGTCTTCATGAAGACTGTTGATGGTGCTGATTTTTGTCTTTTAACAGTCAGGATCAGCAGATTCAGGAGGTAAAAATAAACTCAGTCAGAACTATACTGGTTTGGTATTTTGAACAACTGTAGAGTTTACCGTTAGTAGTTTTCAAATTACTATTTGACTTTTTTTTTTTGTTTCCATTTATTGCAGAAATGAATACGATGACACAATTCTTATCTTAGATGCCTTGAAGGTCACAGCCAACATTGTTTTTGGATACGCCACGTAAGGAAATTTTTCTCCTGCTATGCTACAAGGTTTTGAAGCCACAAGTGACCACAGAGATTGATTGTATAGCTAATCTTTTACAGACAAATACTGAGCTGTTAAAGGACCAGTGATTTATATCCATATCTGTGTCTTTATGCCTTATTTTTTGTTGTTTTTTTTACTTTGTTCGTTGAATCATCCCACACTCTGACTGTAGCAATGTGTATGTAATGATTCCCAGTATTTAACATTCTCACTCAGGTACAAGGTAACACCAGTGAGAAAACTGCATTCAGAGAACCAGAAACTGCAGTATTAGAGTTGGAAAAAACAGAAGAAAAAAGCAAACTTTACCCTCAGACCCATAATGTTCTGTTTCTTTGTGCTGATTGGGCGGGGGCAGTTACGTCCTGTGTGTTCCTAGTGGTACTTACTGCACTGTGAGCTTGTACTGAAGGTCAAGTGTATGGAGCAGGTCATAAGCTATAAACTATGTGCTGTACCTTCTTCAGTTATCTGTCTCCTCTGTTAATGCAAGTTAAACTTCTAGGGAAAAAAAATGTGTTGTAAATATAAAGTAATGAATTATTGGAGGAGTAGCGTATAGATTGGCCCTGTGTTTTTTATTCTGGGTATAAAGTTATAACTGCAGTTGAAACTATTTGAATAGGTTGCTTAAGCAGAAAGCTAAATAACCTCTATCCATTTGCAAGTCCCAAAGCCGTTGAATAGAAGTAGTCAAGAGCTGTAACAACGTCATCTGTCAGAAATACAAGCTCTTCATATAAACAGTTTGGTATCAGCTCTGGTCTGTGGCTGGATTCTAAGGAAAATTATTCTAGGATGAGTTGCTTGCAAATGAATGTGGAGAGCGGGTCTTAGAGACCACCAGGATTTCAGATTGCAGGGTTTCTTTCTCCCATTCCCAACATAACTCTATTCATCTTGTCGTCATGTTGATCTTAATCATGCAGATGTTTCAGTGGTTTTTTTCCTTGTCTGACACTGGTGATCTCATAGGTGCCAAGGAGCAGAAGCTTTTGAAATTCAGCAGTCAGGGCTGGCCAATGGAATCTTCATGAAGTTCTTGAAGGATCGCTTGTTAGAAGACAAGAAGATTACAGTACTGCTTGATGAGGTTGCAGAAGGTGAACTCCAGCTTACTGCACTAACAGTCTTCTCTGCTTAAATGTCATTCTTCTCATGGTGAATGTGCCGCACTACTTTAAGCTCTTTCATGTTGCATTTTGTTAAAATTGCAGCTTTTATCAAGAAGCGGGTGCTACTGGGCAGCACGTTAACAAAGATCACGATATAAAGGGATTTGAGCTTCTCTAATAGTGAGCAATTTCATACTCTCCTTTCTAGTGAACTTTATTTGTTCTGAGTTTCTTTCTGCATGGAGCTTTGAATTACCCATCCACAAAAACTACTCTTCTGTCTTGCGGTGTCAGCTGCCCCTGGTAATCCAGTCATTTCCATGTTTGTTTAAACAATTAACTGAGTCTTACTCACCTCAGAGAATGCTATAGTGATGATAATTATTTGCTCTCTATAAAAGGGTCTAAGTGCACTATAAAGGGCAATCCACAGTTTAATATGCCTAGTTCAGTAATTGTCTTTTATAAATGATGGGAGAAGTGCTAAAGCAAAAACTGTTGAGGGAAAATCTGATGCTTCTGTGCAAACGCTTGCTCAAAATGTAGAAAAATAGATGTTTTCTATTTAGTCTTTATGCCACGTTCTCCCATTGTCAGCCTGTTCAAAGCAGGAGCAGGAGTAGAACAAGATGCCCACTTGCATCCTGCAGCGCTCACAGACCAGTGGGTCTTTCAACTCACATAAGAAGTTTACAAATTTTTAGAAGGAATGAATATCCAAAAATATTCTCACCCTCTTTGTCCCCTCATCCTTTTTGCCATTGCTTTTGGGTGTTCTTGAGTGCGTTAGACATTTTTTTTCTCTCCTCTTTCCCCCACCTTCATGGCTTACCCATAAGAACACGTCGCAATTCTGCTGGCACCCATTTTCTCTACACTTCCCCACACGTCCTGTAAAATACAACTGACTCTTTCTGCTTTGTCTGTACTGCCAGGTCATAGTCACATGCTGTAGATATTCTGAGGTGTGACCTAGTACTTATCTCATCGGAGCGGGGAGAAGGATTGATCTGTCAGGCAACGTAACAACCATTGTTGTCAGTATTGCCAGATATTGGGTGCTGGGCAGTACACTGGTGCGCTGAGGGCACTTGAAAATCTTCCAAAGGAGTGTTCACATTAAAAGTGTTCCATGTAAACAGCCTTCAATATTTCAATTTTTTATGAACTCACAAATGGAAATTTTCCAAGGTTCTCTGTGCAGGCCATAGGTTTTGACTTTCTGCACACAGCAGAACTATCTGAAAAAGTCACCTTTGAGTGTAATTGAACTAAATATAGGGAGACCCTAATACATCAGAATAAATTTAAATCACAGCCTGGCTAAAGTTGGAAAGGACCTGTGGAGATTGCTTGGATGGGTTTTAAAAAACATGAGACTGGAACATATGCAAAATGTCCGTGGCATGCTGGTGGAGCCTTAAGCGAACAACTAGCTGAGCAATGAATACCTGTAAAACGACAAGTTTTGGTGGGTGTGCTGGTGCTGCCACAACCACAGCAACTACACAACACTGCAGTAACAGACCTGATTTAGTTAGAATTTCAGCAGCGCTGATTTTGAAAGAAACTCTATGCGTCTTATTTTTAGATATGGGCAAGTGTCACCTTACCAAAGGCAAGCAAGCTTTGGAGATCCGCAGCAGTTTGTCTGAGAAAAGGGCGTTAACTGATCCCATTCAACAGACCGCATCTTCTGCAGAGTCTCTGGCACGGAACCTGCAGTGGGCCAAAGCTCATGGTATAGTACAGCCTGCTGGTAGAAGATGATCCTACTGGCATGATGGGAAAAATAAGAGGATATGCTTCTTTAATAACCTCTAGTCCATGGGTTGTGATACTGAATGGAAATGGAAGAAATTCAAGTTTGTATCTGAACTTGTATTAGTCTGTTCAGATCTTGGAAATTTTCGTGTTGGGGTTTATTTACGTCTGTATGAGGTGGTAATGAACATGGTGATTCATGTAGGATTCATCCCAAGAAAGGTGATTTAAGACGACTCAAACACTGTAGGGGAGGCTTATGTGATGTCTGCCTCCTGGGATAATCTCCCAGTAGTCTGCTTGTGTCTAACGATGACACTTTTCAAGACATCTTTAATCTCATTCTAAAGTCACCACCGAAAATAGCTGGGTGGTGAACTGTATGGTAAAAGTGCATGAGGAAAAGGGATTTTCAATGTATGCAACTAAGAAAACTGAAATACGGGTGAGATCAGTTCCAAGCTTTCTAGACCTCCTTTCTTAAGAAGGGCAGTTGAGTTTAAGACCTTTTTATCTTTTTCTCCTAAACCTGTTAGAGTGCATTTTATAATTTTTTTGACAGACTGGGTGGGGGGTGGCATTTTTAAGACAACCGGTCATGTAAGCAGACTCTTTCACAGACGTAGTTTTTTTTTATTAGCGGAATCGAGCCCTTAATTCTTGTTTGTTAAATGACTGAAATGCAAAAGAAAAATTCTAAAGACATAATGTTATCTTGTGGTTTATTTGTTTTAAGCCATGCATAGAAGAGAATGTGTTTGGAATTTGGGAAGAGAGTAACCTTTATATTTGTATAAAGGTATGTCTATGGTAATGTTAAATAATCCACTTCGGTGGGAGTAGGAAAATGAGTACAAAGCATGCCTGATGTCTTTGAGCCTTCAGCGCTTTCAGATACACTCCTATCCATTGAGAAAGAACCAAAATATAAAGAAGAAAAAGGCCTCGGGCTGTAAATGTGTGCACGGGCAGCGAAAGGAAGAAATGAACCAGAAACTTGTTCTGCTCTCAAATTGAAACGTTCTTACTATGCTACAGCTGTGTCTCATATATGTTGGATATAGACCGTAGTAACGCTGCTGCCTCGATTATAGACACGTAAACACATTCCCGGGGCAATAAGCTCTATGCCAGTTACCGTAAACTAGGTGCTACTTGCACCGAGATGGGAAAGGAACCAGCGACGCAGAAGCTGGGCCAGCTCTCTCTGGCAGGGTCTGCCAGTTACTACCACGTGTCGCTGCCTGGTTAGCTCCCAACCTGGGCTGCCTCAGCGCAGGCCTGCGAGGGAGAGGTGGAGGGAGGGCCGGCGGAACTGGTCTGTGTCTTTTAAAAGTTGTGAATTGAAAAAATGGAACATGAATATGCTAAGTTTTATTTGGCATGTAACGATGTGATATTTATTTGCAGAGCTTCCAGAAAGTATGTATCTGGAATTCAAATGTGGTGTTCAGATTCAGTTGGGGTTTGCCGCCGAGTTTTCCAACGTCATGATAATCTACACGCGAATAGTGAAGAAGCCACCTGAAATAGTAGTTTGCAGAGCCTACGTTACAGACTTTGCACTCGTAAGTGCTTCCTGCCGGTGTCTCGGCAATCTCCCTCCACTGAAGTTGAAAATGGGCTGGTCTGTCCGTGTCAGACTGCACCTCTGTGATACAATGGGTCCAAACTGTTGGAATCAGGTGCTTACATGCACAGACACACAGTTACTACTTTTTTTTAAATGCCTATTTTAAACATATATAAAAAAATGCTTCAAAATTAATCTGGGGTCATCTTTTTCAAAGTCTCCTTTGTTTTCATTGTCTAATACCAAGTATTTGTTACATGTAATTAAAGGAGGTAAATGTCAGTAACTCCTGTGTGAGCTGAGGACGTATCTCGCTGACAGGACAAAGTTTCTTAGTCTTTAGTTTTACAGTTCTTCGCACCTGGGTGATCCTGTCCAGTTACACTGATGTTACTGAGCTGATCACAGTGAAGTGAAGGCTAAGAGTAAACCAGAAAGCTCCTTACGGCAAGAAAACTTATTTTTTTGATGTCTGTGAAAGAGGACATGGGGCAGAAAACGTTTTTAGATAGAACAAACAGGACACTTCTGACGCTTTATGAATAAAATATTTGAGTTAATGTGCATAATAAATACATGTACTTTTAGCCCATGGAATTAGTGTTATAGTACTGTACTTCGTAGTAGAAGTTAAGGAAAAAAAAGCAACTGTGAAGCAAACACAGCAGGTTTGACAGGCACCATCAGCAAAAGAGAGTAACCTACTCAAATAACCCTTCTGCCTGTGATAACAGTGGTTTCAGCAGCTTTTGCAAGTAATCCAAGATGGGTGTTTTCTTTCCCCTTACAAAGGAAAATATGCTGACTTCATAAAAAAAAACACGGCTAACTACTCTATGGTCTACAGTTGCTGTACCTTCAACTAAGTTCTCACATCTCTCTTGCAACAGGACCTGGATGTGGATCCTAAAGAGGCTAATAAAGGGACTCCTGAGGAAACTGGAAGCTATTTAGTATCCAAGGACCTTCCCAAACATTGCCTCTACACCAGGCTAAGTTCGCTGCAAAAACTAAAGGTTAATACATATTACTCCTCACGAGTTTGTTCAGATAATTTAGATGAATACTGTTGCTGTGCACTTCTGTTGAGGTAGCTGTGTATTGTCTGCATATTAAGTAACACGTTCTTTGGAGGGAAGGACTGGCTAATAGCACAATTTGGTGACTTTAGTTTCTTTGCTGAAAAATAAAAGTCAGGGAATCAATGCATACGCAGTCCTAATAGCACCGTGCAAGGCACCTTGTTTTTTCTAGGCCTGCACTGAACTTTGACAAGAAGATTTTTTTTGTGAAGATTTAACACTGTGGGGATGTTCCTATGCCCTGTGGTACAAGAACATGACCCGAAGCAGAGCTGCATCGTACAAAGTCATTAGAAGGCTGTGAAAAATGTTACTTATCTCCTTCCATTCCAACCTGTGCTCTTGGGCATGCAGTTTTTGAAAGGTTCTCACCTCCACATACTGTGGCACTGTTAAATTTATCTCTGTGCCTTTGAGTCGTGAACATCTGTGCTGAACATCACTTGGTATCTCCTCTTCAGTGCTTTTGCCAGCTTGTGTAATACAAGTGCTTCTGGAATTAAAAACTACCAGGTGAGCAAGTATTAACCAAAAGAAGCTCTCAGTAAACAAGTCTTGCCTAATATATGTCTTGTATGTCTTTAGTTCTTAAAAAGGTTGGACTCCTATCTCCTCTGTGCCTCTTTAAGAGTTTCCTATATTGTTTTTTTGGGAAGGAAGTGTAACTTGTGGGGGTTTCCCCCCTCTTTCCTCTTTTGCAGGAACACTTGATCTTCACTGTTTGCTTGCACTATGAGTATCCAGGAATAGAAGATACAATGGATGAGAGAAAGGAAGTTAACGTTGGGAAGCCTCTTATTGCTAAATTAGGCCTTCATCATGGATTCAACAAAAATAACTGTCTCCAGACCTCTTGCACAGCTGATAATCCTTTTCATAACCAAATAGAGTTGAGTCCAGTGGCAGCTGAATACTACATCCCCGGTCATAGCCAACCAAATTCCTGTCCAGGTGTTTACTATGCAACTTGTACTTGCTCAGACAGCATCAGACAACCAGAGCCATGTTCTTGCAATGGGTCTTCAAGGATATTGACTTCAAGACATGAAGTACGGAATTACTCACCCCCTATGGGAAAGAGTAACGTACCAGTAGAGACCACTGATGATACTGCTGAACTGGAATTCCTTCTCTCCGACAGCCTCAGATTCTCTGAACAGCAGTAGCTGTGGTGTGTTCAGAGGAGACTGGTGTCATCCTTGAACAGGGGACCTCCCACACTGCTCATCCGTCTTGTGGAGTTGGGGGGCTTCGGGACAAAGGGACAGGAGAGTCTAGAGGTCGTACTGGCCATGAGGTTATGACAAAGATTTTTCAGATCCAAAGAGACAAAACTGGACTGATAGGTTTAGGAATGAAAAAGGCATGATTTTTAGCTTTTTCTCCTACCATATGACATTTGATCCAGGGAAAAACCCAAACTCCTCCAGGTTTCCTATTGCATCCCTTGGCAGTCAGGCAGCTGACGAACAGAGGCAGTCACGCATTGCTGGGAGGAAGCTGCCTCTCTCTCTTAGGGGATGAATGCATAAAAGCCTGACTCTGGTGCCAGAGTTTCTCTTGAGATAGTAAAGCCTTGGATTTTCCCAGCTGGTTCTCCAGTACCTACTGGAGTTGTAAGATTTTTCTATAAATGTGTTTTCCATAAATCGTCTGTTTTAAAAGAGGAATTGCTTATCCTATACAAAAACAAGATAAACAAATATACCTGTTAGAGGAAAAAATCTTGACAGGATTAAGCAGGAAAATGAATTTCCATGTCCTCTATGATTTAACATGATTTTTAAAAATCCATTAGCCCCCAAATGATACATACACTTTTCTCCCTTTCATCTTTCAGTTTCAGTTGTTCAGTATTCAGGGATTCTTTTTTATATGCTGAATTAAAATAAGGTTTTATGCATTTATATATATTGTAAAATAATGTAAATGAAATGAGCAAAGAGGGAACTTTTAAAGAAGTGAAGATATCATGTTTTAATATTGCAGGGTTAAGAATATATCTCCTTCAAGCTCAGTTTCTTTTCCCCATGTACACATTGGGATCAGTCAATGACATTCCAGTCCCTCGGATGTAGCCAATACTCGGCTTTGACTGCATTCTCCTCTCCCACGGTCAGATGTCCAGTGTCTAGCAGCAACTGATAGATGGATGAAGAACTGTGCAAGGAAAACAACCTGAATTGAACTAGTAAACTACAGTATCACTTTTTTGTCTTTATTTTCCCTTTTTTTTTTTTAAGAGAACTACAAATCATCAGAGGGAGCAAACTCACAGGTTCATACTGTGGTGGATTGTTCTTACTATGATAATCTTGCTCTTAGGTTTCAAACAAATTTTTTGCTGATCTGATTTCTGGAAAGGTGGTCTTTTTGTATTCTGAAAGAACACTAAATGGAAATGTCAGGAAAAAAAATAGCTGTTCATAGCAAGCAAAGTATCATATATTTAGTTAGTCATGCAGTAAGATATGCTGAAGGCTAAAAATGAACGGGCAAGAGGAGTGAAAGCTTTGTGTTCTTCAGGCTGAAGGGCAGGGATGGTGTTCCTGAACACCAGCTTTTGCCTTTTTGTGGTCATTTTACCAAACAAACATAAAAAACCTCTTCAGTTGTTTTCTAGCCCAAATGTATTTATATTCATTCAAATAAAAATGCTAAAAGTCTACCCTAAAACTGTGAAAAAGCAAGATAAAGCTTCCAGCACACACGAAGTTATAAAAGCTAAAGCAACTTTCAGCACGGTGTGCCAGAGGCAAGGGATGCTGGCTCGGCGTCACCGCCGACACCTCGTGTGCAGCCCTCGAGGTGCAGTTTGTCTCTCCACGGACAGACGCCAGAAGTGAGCTGGTCTTCTGGGTCCTTCTGAACCCCAGAACCTGGCTGTTAGAGCTGGAGCCGTAGGCACCTTCGGGAGGGAGTTGGCCCTCTACTAAAAGCCAAATGAGCTACTCTCATCTGGTGCTTTATTGCACCGCTGAGCAAAGGGAACAAGCAGGCGTCGCTCGGGCTGGCTGCCAGGCTTCCTATGTGATGCAGAATTTATGGATGAGTGTTCAGGAAAGGTCAGCTTTGCTCACCAAACAGTTTTGTATATTCAGGTTGAAGAGTTTGGTCAAACAAGACACATTAGGTTTTTTAATGTTTGGTTTTGTTTCAAAATATCAAAGAATCTGTAACTTGCCTGTGTGTATCTGCAGTTGAGTGGGAGATCACTGATGTTTTATTAGGTCTTTAAAAGTCGTGATGCTTTGAAAGCATCAAAATACTGGGGTGTGAGGTAATTAAAATTCAAGAGAGTTTTCAGATATGGGCAGTAGCCTCTCTGCCCTGGTAATACTGATAAGCAGTATTGCTTTAGTTCAGATCCCCATCATGGAGCAGTTTTTTGCTTTAGGAAAATTCTCATAGCACTTTTCATTAAGTAGGTAGCAAAAATAAAAATGAAGTGGTGGACAGACCAGTCTAAATCTTCAGTTGAGAGTGCTGCTCTGGTGGGGTCTGCTAGTCTTTCAAGGTGTTGGCTGGATGCTGAGGGAGGTGCCGTACGTGGTCATAACAAGTTTCGGATGGGAATCCTAACGCATCATTAACTAGACCTGTACACCTTCAAATTCATCTGTGCTGAAAAGTGTATATCTGACATGAGTGTTAATGCATTATTTCTAGGGTCATGGCCATGCTTGAAGGAATCTCCAAATGAGTATGAGTGTCTGATTTTCTCCTTTCTCTTGGCAGGTATTAAATAGTGAAAACTGTATTGATAAATGAGATGTACCTGTGCATTAATTATGCTGTGCAACTGGCTTACAAATCAAAAATTACAGCTTGAGACATGGTCTAGTACTATTTATCTATTACTCTCGTAATATTTATCTAATACTTTGTCACAGTTTCCTAATTTGTATAAAAGCTTACTCTGTTTCTTACTGTGTAATAAAACTGTTGCCCACAAAACAATACTCTGTGCATATGTAGTTGCTATGTTCTTCTACTACTCCTAGTTTAAAAAGCCGAAACATTTAATTATAGCATATAATAGAATAATTTCCTTAACAAAAAAAGAAGGGGAAATCTGAATCATGAGCTTCAGATCAAGTTAAACACATCTCCACCCTGGGCCTATACAGGTTTCTCAAAATGATGTGATTCAAAGGTTCTTGTTGCTTGGGGTTTTTTTCACAAAAAAACCTCTAGCTTCTGATATCCCAGCTGTTCCTGCTGGTTAAACCCTAGTGCTCCTTCTCCATCACCTCACAGAGATACCCAAAGGAGGGAATTTACCCTCTGTATCTACATAAAGCTTCACAAGCTGCCTCCTCAGTAAAACGAGCATCCTTAGACCGTTTCCTTGGCTACAGACCATCTGCCCCGTGTGACTTCACTAAGAGATTTCAAGGCTAGTTCTGCTGTCTCTCTATTACTGCTTTTCTTCATGCATTAACTACTTTTCCTCATTCTGTCAGCTAATTAATAGCTTTGGCAGCTCTCACATACGTTAAGCTTCAGGGCTCTGTTCACCTTGACATAAATTCCAACTACTGTAAGTACAGTGTGTTTCAGTGTCACTCCTTCCTTGCACAGGATTTTAATTCAGACAGAGTAAGATCTGCTCACTTCTTGGAGTGTGGCATTTTGAGATCCAGGGTGTTTGCCATGAACTGGAGATAGATAGGTTCAGAGCATCGGATGTGGGAGAAGGGGTTGGGAATTTGGAGGGTTTGGGGTGGTTGGGTGGTTTTTTTGAGTTTGATCATCCTTTTAGTTTAATAATTGCAACGGTCGAGGAACAAATCAACACCTCCGTGTTGTAGAAATTCAGCAGTTATTGAATTTCTAAGGTACAACTGCTGCAATTTAGTCATACTGAAATGCTGTCTCCAGCATTTGCTGCACACAGCATAAGACCAGGATCCCTGTGTTACCAGAGCGACCAGCCTCCCACGGGCATCAGCAACGGAGGCAGGGGAACGTGAGGAGGCCTTCCCCATCCCTCCTGCAGGCAGAACCAGTCACTCGCGAGCACCCTGCCCTCATCTGTCAAAGTCAATTGGAATTAGGATGAAACGTCTTCAACCTGCTACAAAAATGACTTCACCACAGATAAGCTCACACAGCTCTCATGTTTTCTGGGCTCGCCTGCAGTGGAACATAGTGCCTGGGGTTCATTTCACCTCTGCAAAGATGAGGAAAGGTGAGGCAGCTCTACTCGCTGCGCCCCTGCAAGCGGCACAGCACCAGGCACCCTGCACGCGCAGGCGGCTCCATCTCTGCCTCTACGGAGCTGCAACTGCTCAGAGCAGCTCCCCTCCCGCTGCGCTGGTTTTCAGGGCTGCAGGTATTCCACACGGTCCCAGATTACTCGGTTCACTCAGTACTTCCCCACTATCAATTATGCTGTCGCTTCATGAAGGGTTTCAGAGACACAAACACTGCGAGCACTAGAACCCGCCTGCTTGCCGGGAGCCAGCTCTGGCCACACACAGCAGGAGAAAAATGCCTGCAGAATCGCATGATTAATGGTGAAATATGAGTGAAATAAATACTCGTTCGAGTGCACTGAGCTAATTAAGTCTTTTACCTGATGAGCCAAAGAGATAAATTAAATTTCCTGGTACCTCCTAGAGCCATAAATTCTAAGGGTGTTTTTGGAAGAACTCTGTAGTTTCTTAATAACTTTAAATTAAAAAGTGTGGAAATATTTTTGCATTGTAAATCTTAGTTACTGCTTACTGTGTTTATTAAAAAATATTTTAAAATATTAAAAGAATTCCTCCTGCCTGCAAGGAAGCTCACGCAGCTCAGGCCTAAGGAGCTGCCCACTGAGCCTGTACTCAGGAGTGAGTTCATGGGCTGGGTTTAGCTCCGTGCCCAGAACACCTGGGCCGCAGAAGGCACATGAATGGGCGTTTGACTTGCTTACCGCTCTGTTAAGTAATGATACTGTCTTCTGTAGTGTCCTGCCCTCCATCTGGAGATGTAAAGTAAAAAGCTGCTTTTGTTCCCATCGTAACAAAAATCTGGCAACGGCAGCACTTCACCAAAGACAGCTCTTGGCCTCTGGTCTGGAGTGGTCTGCAGCTCTGCTCCCTTCCACAGCTTGCATGGCAGAGGCCAGGAAATGGTGGCTTTCAGGAGAGCATCCCACTTCTGCATTGCCAGTTCCTGTTGCTCTTAGACACTTCAAGTGACTAACCGTTGGTCCTAATTGACCTGTATCGACCGCAAACAGGGTGAAATAAGAACAGCGTCAAAAAGCATCTGCCCCACTCCCCCAGCCCTGGGGGTCAGAGACCCCACTGGGATTAGACCAGAGACACTGCAAGTGGCCAGACTGAGGCAACTGATGCTGCTGCTGGCAGTTTGCTGAGGAATTAATCTGAGTGCTTCTCTTGCCTGATACGCTTCTTTTAAATAAGCCTTTAAAATGACTTGGTTTATACTGTGAATTAATAATTTAATAGCCCATGATTCTTAAGGAGTATTTGGCAATTAAGCATGCCTACAAAGTAAATGCACACAGGTGCAGATAGCCTACACGGTGTATAAAGTACATGCTGCTACATGCTAGCTTAAAATAATGCTCTCGATTTCACTGCCTTGCAAAGCTACACTTGTAGATTCTGATCCCCCAAATTGAGTCATGTGATAAAATTTGCCTCATAGAGCCAACTGTGAAATTACTCTGGTAGTGTACTTGTACATCAAAAGCAGGAATTTTCTTCCCAGCTTTGCTGTTTTAGGTGTCACTGAGCAGCAGCCTGTGCCGTGCCACTATCTCTGGGAATTTCAGCAAGGTCCTGGTGGGACAGCCCAGAGCTGGGAGACAGCACCCTGCATCCGCTCGAGCCAGGAGCTGGTGTCCCAGTAACCGCAGAGCCCTTGAGAGCAAGAGGTGTGAGAGGTTGCGACAACCCCTTTCTTCTCACGGAGTACACGGTGCTGCCATATGTCTCTGGGAAGACAAGTCGTTGCTGCGCTGGTTTTGTGCAGCACACGCTCTCTAGTGGGTCAACAGCAGCGCACAGCTGCTGACGGAGCGCATGCTCCGCTGAGAGGAGCCCTGAGTGGCTCCCCTTCCCTTCACCAGCCGGGATGCCAAATCTGCATTTCTCAGCATCCAGCTTGCAAGCGAACCCGCCCCCCTAGAAAAGGTGGATAAACCTCAGGTTTGTTATCTAAAGGTTCCAAAGAGAAACAACTGCCCTTTCTCAACTAATTCTATTTAAAGTTATTTTCCTTTTACATGGATTAGTTACAGTATTTTCTCACTGTAATTGTCTTGTTGCTAGTCAATAGTTACAATAAAGTTACTATATAATAATAGCTGCTTTGAGAATTATATTAGTAATGTTTTCTACATCTACAAGTGATACTGAGTCATCAGTGACAGCAGCTTCTCAAATTAGCAGATGGTGGCTCTATAAGAAAACATGTTTTCTTGCCTTACCCCTCAAATTATTCCCAGCCTGAGCAAAGATAACTAGGTAGTAGCATCTGTTGATGTAATATTTCCTGTTAAACTCCATCTGCTTGCCAGATCTGAGGATGCTCCAACTGGTATATACAAGGTACAAAAGGTATAATTAGCATTTTGATGTATCACAAAGTGGAGTTGGTTTTAATTGTGTAAGATGTACATTTTTGGACAGCTCTAAGAAGAAGTAAGAAAAAATTGCAGTGAGCAGGGAAGTGTTGGTCAGCACTCGGCTTGGCTGCCTAGATGATCGCTTGCATGAATGCAACGCAAAATGTCAGTTTTTGTCTTATCTGAAGCCAAGCCATTTCTTGCATGTTGGGCTTCTGTAACTGCTGGTATTGCTCCCAAGGGAGGGCGTTCAGAATGGCTCCATCCAGTTACTCTGCCTGCAAAGAGTGCCGTGGCATGTGAACCTGTCTCTTCAGTATGACAAAGGAGGGTTAGATCAGGTTTTGATGGTTACCCTTCTGCTGTAATCACAAGTCTGTAACTCATTGAATAATTTTTACCAATCCTTAATGGATAAAATTATAAAAATAAGGCTTTGAGGTTATTTTCACTTCCAAAATCGTAAGGGGATCTGAAGTGACCCCTGTTGCCAGCCCTGGCTCTGCCTGCCACGGGGAGGTCACGGTCCACGCTGGGGCTGGGGACAGGTCTGTCAAGACACAACAGCAGCTCTGGCTCCGGTGTCCCTCCAAGGGTGCACACACGCCCCTCACACACAGACACGTACAGGATAAGTCACGGTTAACGCCAGGAAAGCTGTAATTCCTTCTGTAGTTATTCAGTTCCCCATCTAAACCTTGGGCACAAGGCTGAAAGGCCTCTCCAGGCCTGCGGCCACCCCGCAGCACTTGGCTGGAGCAGCCACAAGATGTCAACGTTCTGCTGCAGCTCCCTGTCCCCTGCCCCCTTCCCCGGCACCACTTCTGCTCTCAATTTCCAGCACTGGGCTGTTAAGGTTATGCGGTTGTGAGGAGCGGTTTCGAGAACTTCAATTCCACTAAAATGCCTCGATCTTAAAAGACCTTTTCTCACCGAAACGAATCTACGATACACTAGAACAGGTTGCCAAGAGAGGTGGTGGAAGCCCCATCCCTGGAAGTTTTTAAGGCCAGGTGGGATAGGGCTCTGGGCAACCTGCTCTAGTGGGAGGTGCCCCTGCCCATGGCAGGAGGGTTGGAACGAGATAACCTTCAAGGTCCCTTCCAACCCTGATGATTCTATGATTCTGAAATATTGTGAAAAGAAAATCCTTCTGTGCTGCCAAAACCTCCAAGAGTTTCCTCAGGGTTGCTGTTCCCAGGGTGACAGCATTCTTGGCCCCAAGAGTGACAGCTTCGCCTGTCCCCAGGGTGACAGCAACCCCAGCCCCAAGGGCGACAGTTTGGCCTGTCCCCAAGGTGACAGCATCCCGGCCTGTCCCAGGCTCACACCTCGGGACACGCTGGAGGGCAAGGATGGCAGCAGCAGGGTCCAGGGAGGAGCAAAGCGGCGGGCGCTGAGCCTGTGGCACAGGCAGGCGTTGGCGAGGGAGCGGCGGGTGGGTGACGGCACCATTTCTGAGAGGGGAAGGGCCAGAGCCAAGATGCCCCAGGTGTGAAACGGCAGATTAGCCCCCGCAGACAATGAGTGCAGGTGCTGGAGGAGCCGATGCCCAGGAGGTGACTGCAATCTCCCCGAGCAGCCTGCCATTAACCGCAATCTAGCAACCTAATCGGGCCGCAGCAGGTGCAGCCAGACCCACGCATTGTCACCAGTGACAGCTACGGATGCGTCGCCAGTGGATAAAGGTGAGCCACCCCGCCGCACAGGAGAACACCGAGCTCATGGGAGGCAACTGTGGCGGAGCAGCTGCCGCTCCACCTCACATCCCATAGGCAGACCCCTGCCAACAAGATAACCACCCTCTGTCTATTTGACGTGAAACAAAACAGAAGAGCCTCACCTCCTGCCCTTTTGTACCAAAGAGGGGACAGCCACCAGAGACTGCCGTCCGTCTCAAAGAAGGCTTATAAAACTGAGCACGGGCTGCTGCTGAACCCTCAAACCCTCGGGGCTGGCTCCATGCTTGGGCTGGATGCTCCTCTAGTTCCATCCTTCCCTCTTCTGTAGCCCTCGATCCTCTAGCATCTCCTGCCTCCCTGGAGGTTCTCAGCAGGGCAGGTCTCCAGAGCAGGCCGACCTCATCTGCCCCAGCCGGGCCTCAGACAAGTGGGCGCTCGCAGAGCGCCGCTGAGCACGCACCACTCAGCTCCGCACGCCTCGCTGCTCGCACCAGCCAGGTGTGTCCTTGCTCCAAGGCACTCTGTCTGCAGCGGCTGAGCTACGGCTGCCACGTCCTGACTTAGGCTGTGAGAACCACCGAATGCTGTGTAACACAGACACCTGGGAGTTATTCTCTGTGCTGACTCCGCTTGAGTTCGCTATCGACACAACTGGCAACCGTGCAGACAGGCGGTCGGCCTTTCACTGCAGCCTCCTGCTGTCAGTAATTCTCAGGACAAAAGCAGACATTGCTGAAACTCTCCAGCTTGCACCCGTTCTCGACTGATTTCCCAGGCGATTGTTAGCACAGGAGTGAGCTCGGTTGTTATTAAATATTGTTCCCTGGGAGAATCACCGGAGAGGCAGCAATATTTGCAACTTGAAAGAAACGGAAATGGTGGTAATAGCGCCTGCCCTTCCTAGGGAGGGATCGTTTTCCCGCTTCTCCATGCCACGGGCGGTGAATTGAGCAGAGCTTGCAACAGTCAGTACAGCATTTTGAGGAATTTAGGTGTCTCCCAGCCATTTGTAAAATCCTATTTTCTTAAAATGATCACTAGGAAAAATGATGTGTATAAGAGTAAAGCTGGGAAGGGGCTTGGGGGATTACTTTTTTATTATTATCGTTTAACATACCTACGAGCCTGTCAGGATCTTAAATATTCTAGATTTAAATCAGGGTTTTAAATCAATATAGAGGGAGTTTAATACTCAAATGTAAACTACAGATGCACTTCTCCCATATCTTACCAAAAGTTTTGATCAAAGTTATTTCTGCTCTTGATTCGATTCATTACAGGCTTTGAGTGTCTGCTGCTTCTCTTGGAAGCCTTTTCTCACCACCCGATACACTTCCCTGCCAAGAAGCTTTTCTGGCACTTGTGTTTCGGTTTGCTTCCCTCGATGCCAGCCCCCTCCCTCGGGGCCTGTCCCCGCACAGCACAGCCCTGCAGCTCCAGCACAGCCCAGACCCCTCGGAGACCAAAAAACAGGCAACAGAAGTCACCAGGCTCAGGTCGGGTGACCATTTGCTAAGGGCTGTATCTCTAGGGTTTTGTTCAGCAGAGCTCTTCACGGCAGCACCAAAGGAAGCTTTTCAATAGAGAGCATCGTCTTGTTACACAAACTAACTGGAATCTGTATAATCCCGACTCATCTTCTGTAGCCTTTGGGGTGATGAATCAGATGTCCTTCCTCCAGCAGGAGATAGAAAGTACCGGCACTGAAAGTCTGAGATTTCTTGAAAGGCTCCCAGCAAGGCGCCTTTATTTTTATTTTTGCTTCAATTGTAGGAAGAACATCACAGGCAGCTCAAAATCAGCAATCACAGCCGGGCTAAGCTGCTGCTGACATCCTCAACCGTGAGGACAGCATTTCCTGAGATAAACAGGAGAAAAGTACCAGAAAAAAAATCACTCCTGCTGGAAACAGTCCTGCACCTAACTGAGCTTCTACCAGCAGCAAAGGTTTCTTAATTGGCTGCTAGCAGCTCTTGCTTAGTTCTTCTGATTCCTTGCTCAGTCTGGCTCTGGATGTTTTGCATCCCATTCACCCTATTTTATTGTGTGTTTATTCTGTTTTGCAGGGTAGGCTACAGGATGGCAGAGGTAGAAGTGCTGCTGCTGCTGTTGCTGGTGTGGCAAGCCCCACCAGGAACACCAATGCCACCAGTGGCAGCGGGTGGCGGCGTGTCACACGGCATCACATCCGGGTGCCTCAGTGCCAGACTGCCTGGCTGGCCCCAAGGGCAGCAGCAGGAACCCTGCCAAGCAGGCCTGGGCGAGCACAGCGGGTGTCCCGGGTTGGGTATCTGAAGCTCCCTGGCACCGTGAGCTATGCAGAGTTCCCCAGTTCAACAGACAACCTTCCAACATCTGCCAAAGACCTTGCCAAAGCAAGAGTGCGCTAGGGCCACTTACACCTCTCCTCAGTCCACAGCTTGGGTTATCTCGTGCAGTGTCTTCTCTCACTTCTCGGCTTCTAACTTGAGGAGAAAGACGTATGTGGAGCACAGAGACAGCGTCTGCCTCTGCTCACGCAGGGGAGGCCTGGCTCCAAAGTGGCAGCACTGACTGAACCTTCCAGGACATGTCGGTGCAGAAAGACAGCGTGTATGTAAATGACCATAACCACCAGTAATTAATTTTTCATTGCTTGAAGTGATGTAATGAGTGGTTTGGTAGGATACATTCTCAACCAGTGTCAGAAGGTGCCCCACGGAAACTCCACCTAGAGCCCCTATTAGGAAGTGCTCAAGGAGACCATCCCATGGACTCTGACAGCCAGTGAGCCAAGGAGTACTGCACACGACATGACACTCAGCAGATATTACAGTGAAGAACTGTCTCCCGGCACCATGTTTAGGTTCCGCTCTATCCTTTCGCTCGCAGGGCTGTGTAAATGCAGGTGAATACACAGCATTCAAAGAGCTGTTGATAGCACCATCTGCAAGAGGCTAATGGCTCATTCATTAAGCAGTGGGAGCCAGCACAGCCACAGTCTAATCAGATATTGTGTGATGAATAATTCAGAAATAATCCCCGTATACTTGAATAAATATCAGGAGGAGGAAGGAAAAAAACCCATACATATGGCACGTCACAGGAACAAACCAGACATTTTTCAACGTCCCAGGCTGATGAGCTTTGTTATTCTGGATGTTAATCACGCAGGTGGCTCATGCTTGAAGAGAAAGCTGACTGAGGGGTTTCTGGCCCAGTGTTTGAAAGGTGTCAGTAAGCCGAAAAGACCGTAATGCTCGAAATCCATTCACCTTACATTTTGCAACGTGCATGTGGGCCTGTTGTGTAACTTGCTGGTGACACAGATGGAAGATCAACTTTGTGAGGGGATGGCAGGGGAAACCCAGCTCCAGGTCTGGCCTTCTGCACTGCCAGGCAAACCGCCTGGATCAGGTGTGTGCCGGCCCTCGTTGTGCCCCTCCCTTCCTGCCACAAGGGCACCCTCATGCCCCCTCCCAACAGGAGGACACTGCAACGAAGTTGTGTGTGTAGCTGTCCGCTCCTCGGTCTGCAGATGGCCTGGGAAAGCCCCCCTGGGCACAGCCACTTCAGCCTTGGCCTGCAGCAGAGACCTGCAGCAGAGACCTGCTGAAAACATCGTTGCCGGGCTGTCTGTCAGCACGGCAATCGCACCCACAGCCCTTACGCACAAATTTAAAATCAGCTTGTAACTTGTATTTATTAAATAGCAAGGTCTCTCATCAGACCATAGCTCACACTACAAGGCTTAGGAGTCAGAATACCTCTGCAGACATTTTCTGTCACTGTAGTTCTGCTATTACTGACCACAATTCCGTGCTGTTTCTGAGCTAATCCCCATGGAAAACGCAAACTGCATTCTGCAGAATATTCTGGACAAGGATTACCCAACTATGCTTCAGAAGTCCAGTAGAACTGGCACATGTCTCAATTACTTTGGTTTTAAAAAACAAATGTTAAAACACAAGTCAGTCCACAGTTCGCTTATTTACTTTTGGACAACCAGTCAGACTGCCTCCTCCCTGGCACAGGAAACCCTTCCTTGCAGCACAGGTCACTGGCTGGTGGAGCCCTGCCTGGACCAGAAGCAGTTTCACCATGGATCTCATGGACTCAGCAGGAGGTACCCAGAGCCCTGCTCGCACGGCTGCTGGTGGGCTCTGGTGTCTGTCTTCCCTTGCTCTATTAGACACAGGAGTACAAGCACCACCTACCAGAATATCCTTCCTGCCGAGTACATGGCGGGAAGCAGGAAACGAAGGTTAGGAGATTGCAAAGGAGCAAACCTGACCGCCAAAAATCCGGAGAACAGCCTAACCACCAAGCAACACGGAGGAGGTCTCTTGCGACGCTGCCGTCGTCCCTGTGGCTGAACAGCCAGAGCGGCCCTCCGGTGTAGGCGCAGACACCTGCGAGCCGTGCCCAGGCACGGGTCCGAGGCAGGGCTGAATGCAGCCCCCAAAGGCCAGCTGCTGGTTCTGAGCGTGCCTGGCAAACTGCAGATTGGATCCAGGCATCTAGAGTGAGAATTGGGTGAATTTTAACTCTCCCACCCACTTGCGGGTAGAGCCTTGGCTAGAAATCAGAGCTCTGGAGCCCAGCAGATGGCCAGGTGCCACAGCGCTACGGCACTTCCATAAACATGTCGCAGGACAAATTTAGGTTTCCATACGCTGCTGGGCCAGAAGGTACCTTAACACAGGACGTTTATCTTACAGAGACTCCAGATGTGGGCATGTTTGTATGTCAGTCATAGATTTGTCTGTTTACTAGAATAAGAGACATTTTCCATTCAAAATCATCCTAGATTTTAATTTTCGACTTCAATAGTAAAGACATTTTTGAGTCTGGTTATGGATTTCTCCCTACCAAAGTCCTTCATCTTACCTCATATGAGAGTCCTTTCTTTTAATAAATCTCATCTTTCTAAAAGCAATCCTAGAGCTTTTAGTCCAAAATATAGTATGAGACTTATTTTAATAACCAGGAAAGTAAATCGATTTTTTTTTGCAAAAAAAAAAAAATCTAGTGAATAGTAACAGGAGCATCTCAAAAGGGGGAGTATAGTTGTCAGCTGTTTTTTTAGTACTTAATGTTTAAATAGAGTTGCTAAAGAGAATTCTGAACAGTGATACAAAGCATTCTAAACCAAGAGGTGCAGGCTTCTGCTCTGCTCTTGCGGGTAATACGATAGAGGAAATTTTAAGGTGAAAAGCTAAGAACGCAACTGAAGTAACAGGTAATACAGTATTAAGTTTTCGCCTTAAGCTAGTTTGAAAAGAGAAATTTAGGATTGGAAATACTGAACCTGTATTTCACCCTTCTTGCTTAAGCAAAGGATGTTTCACTAGCCAGGGTGGAAATGCTTTGTTATTGAGTAAACCGAAGTGAAATTGGGAGCGGACAAAGAGGGCATCGTTTACCGTCACGTAAAAAAAAAAATTAATGCAAAACTGATCTTATTTTTTCTTGTGTCAATACATCTGCAAAATCATCTTTGGCCCCAGCACATTTTTAATGTGTAAAAACTGAGTTTGTAGCTATTTCTCTAAGCTATGTTTGTGGCCATTTATATTTGATACAGTTAAAACTGACTCCTATACAGAAAGCATGGGATGAATACGCCGCATGTTAGAGTTCTGGATTTCAAGAGCCTTAAAATCCTTAACAAGTTAAATAATTAAGAAGTTATTATTGCACACAAGTTCAGCATTCCCCGCAGCATCAAAGGGAAAATATTCTCAGGCTGTTGAAAAGTGACAGTCAGCTGTACTGCACGTCTTTCTCCAGGAAAAAGGAAAGGTAGGGTTAAAGATTCACGGCTTTCAAAGAATGAAATACCTGGTACACGACCCAACAGCAAAGCTCCCTGCTGTGTCAGCGCCGATGACAGGAGATCCCATCCCAGGGCTGTTCTGGAGTCGAAGCGGAAGGAGTACGCTGGTGGTTTCACATGTCCTGACTGAGACTTTCCACCACGAGGACAGGCTTTGCTCCTGGCCACTGCAGAGCCAATGGAGAAAATGGAATCAACAGAAAAAACAGTAATTCCTTCCACCACTGGCTCTGAGGATTGTATGGCACAGTGTCTGTGGGAGAGTGAAGGGGACCTCCATTTTGGACACTTGTCATCTGACACAGAAGAGCATCTAGTCCTCGTCTAATCTGCTTTGTGACCTCTGTGTGCTGCAGCCAGAGCACTCTCAGTGCTGATGGCAGAGGCTCTCCCAGCCCACCAAGGTCCTCTCCTTCCCCACCCGCAGCGCAGGGCTGTGGCACGGCACTTCTAGCTGGCTGCAGCATGGGAAGGAAGTTCTTTCAGATGGAAACTACAGGAGCAGAGACTCAGCAGCTGTGGGGAACCAAAACTCTCCCGATTTGCTACACAAATTACATCCCTGTCCAGCTGCAGCTGCTGAGACAGGATACAGCGAGGGGCTCCAGCTCCCACCTCTGCAAATGCTGGAATTACCTCTGCAGCAGATAACCGAAACAGCTTCACCTGCAGAGGCACAACGCTCTTCAGGTGACTTGAGGACAAATTCTCAGATCTAAGGTGTAAGGTCAACGTACTAAAAAACCTGCCAAAGCCTCACAAAGCAGAAGTGGCACTCTAGGGACACTGGGACTGCAACTGCCTGATATTTCATATGTTTGAACTAAAAAGCCATTGGAGAAGAGATGTCAGCTTGCTACCACTTGTAAATGAAACCTGAAGAGAATTTTATTTTTTTGAAAATCAAATACTTAGGGTGACAGACATTTTCTGCTATGGAGATGTCAAGAACACCTGGCTGGAAGGAAAACAAGTAAATCCGCCTGAAAGGCAGCAAGCACAAGAACCTTTGTGTCTTGCAGAAACTGTGAAATGGATTAACATTTCAGATATTAATACCAAAACAGTAGTAGCAGCTGCCATCTTTACACTATTATGCCACCACAGAAACACAGTGCAAGAAAACAGACTGTAGGTTTCACTTTTTTTAGCAAATCAGTTTACTAGTTAATTGAGAAGAAATATGGTGCGGTAAATATTACAGCCTAATTCTGACAAGAACGAGCCCTAGGCTGAAAATTTCATGGCCCTTCTTGAACATTAAAGCCAGTGCAGAACACAAATCCATTCATTCTTCATATAAATTACAAAATCAATGTATCGTATTCAAATTCCATAAACTTGTCAAACTCACCGAGTGCCAGAGCTGGTAATAAGAGCAGTCTGCTGTTGGGCGACTGTAACAAGCCGAACTTTGTGCCCCCGCAGGGAAGCCTCGTCTGCTGGGGCGTCGTAGCCAGGGCAGGAGCCTGTCCAATCAATACCTGTGAGCATGAGAGCTCTGTTAACAACAAAGCAGTGGGGCCCTGTGACTGCTGCCTTACCAAGAAGCCTTTAAGAGACCTTAATCAAACGCTATTATTTCAACCAGAATATGTAGGTATTGCCTGTATCATCTGTAAGAAAACAAGCTTACAGCATAAACTTGAGATGGCTGTTACACATTTAAAGCCATTAACATGATCCAATAAAATTATTCACATGCAAAACTTGAAATTCTAGTAATCACGCTGCACACTGGTAAAATATGCTGTCCCGTGACAAAGGGAAGAAATTTCCTATGAAAATTTATACTAACGGCACTAACGCCGGGTTGCTTCTCAGTGAACAAAAGCCTATTACCAAATGCAGCCTGTTACAAGTGGTAATAGTGAAAAACACCACAGCATCTCTAAGAAGGAGCTAAAAATTTAATCATCACAGAATCCCAGCATGTTAGGGAACGAACTTGTGGAGATCATCTGGTGCCATCCCCCTGCTCCAGCAGGGTCACCCAGAGCAGGGGGCCTAGCAGCGAGTTTGGAATCTCTTCAGAGGAGACTCCCCAAGCTCTTTGGGCAGCCTGGGCCAGGCTCCAACACCCTCCCATCACAGAAGTTGCTCCTCCTGCTCCCAGGGAACCTCCTGGGTTCCAGCTGGTGCCCGGTGCCCCTTGTCCTGGTGCTGGGCACCACTGAGCAGAGTCTGGCCCCATCCGGCACCTTTTTTTGTGAGGTCCCATAGCATCAGCACAGCACAAAGTTCAGGATGTGATGTTCTGAGTCGCCGTGCGCTGAGTTGGCTGATGTCCCTGAGGGAAGGGTGATGGCGGCTGGGCCCACAGCGGCCTTCGCCAAGGGCTCGCCCTGGCCATGGCCCTCGCCGAGGCCTCGCCACAATCTCGCCTCTGCGCGGACGATGTGTCGTTTGTCCTCCCCTTTGTTGACATGGAACCGAAACGCCGGCGATGGCGCCCGCGGGGCCCAGCGGGAGGCACCGCTCTGGGCCTTCGCCGCCGGGGCCGG
>VWZK01014580.1:203651-253550 GCA_013396935.1 Baryphthengus martii
GGAGCAGCCCACCCGGGCTGCGGGGCTGAGGGAGGGCCGGCTGGAGCCGCCTGTGCGGAGAAGACGGGGCTGAGGCAGCGGAAGAACATGGTCGTTTTCCCCAGAATGGGGTGGGGATGAGGGATGTGGAGAAAGTGCCAGATCTCAGCTCTCTCCGCAGGGGAAGGGGGGGGTGAAGGGTTGTGCCCGAGACCTCTGCTAACAGTTACAGGTGCAGCCCGGAGAGCAGAGGGGCTGGTCGGTGTAGCCTGGCGTGGCAGCTGGCTCAGAGGAAAGCCTTGCTGAAGAGCTGTCGCACGGCAGACCCCGGAGAGGATGGGGCTTGGCGCGTAGGCGGAGGTAGTTACTGGTTTTACCAGTGCAAGGGTGAGTAGCCAACCCAGGAGCGGGGTGAATACTGTCTGGATGCGGGGTGACTGTGAGCCACGCAGCAGGAAGGCCCTGGCTGGCAGAGCAAAAAGGGGGATCGGGCCTGGAGCAGAGCTGCCAAGGGCAAAGGTGGGCGCAGAGTCCTGCTCTGGAGGGGTCTTGGCACCGCAGAGAGCTGTGACCTCGACTAGGAATCGCCCCGGAGAGGGATGTGGCGCTGAGCGAGCGGCTGCGATCAGCAGCCATCTTTGCAGGGTGGGAGGCGAGCAGGCTGCAGAGCCGGGTCCTGGCCTCCCCCGCAGCCGNTGCTTTTCAGTGCCTCAAGGATAGTTGAATAGCCAAAAAAAGAAAAGGGAAAAAAAACAAACAAACTAGCTCAGCAGCCAACTCGGTGTGCGAGGAGGGTGCAAAGGAACTATTTTGGAGGCATCTCGCTGCTGCGGAGATGGATTTCTTGAGGGGAGGGAGGTGCGTGTGTGGGTAATCCTTGTACTAAGGCTGCGCAGAGAAGAGAAAATGCCATTTGAGCGGCCCCAGAGGCAGCGAGGAGTGGGGCGGAGAGACCCTGCTCGGCCACCCCACGGCCGTGGGCATGAGGGGGCCGAAGGGACGCTGCTGAGCAGCCAGCCCCTGGGCTGGGGGAGCAGAGAGGGGGGAGCAGCCCTGGGTTAGCAGCCTGTCTCCCGGTGCTGTGGCCGAGCCTGCCTGGTGCTGTGCTGCAAGAGAGATCCTGTGAGGATTTTTATTGCGGTCTCTTTGTTAGCTACAGACAGGCACGCAGGCACTCACAGCTTTCAGCCAGGTTGTGGGAGGTAAGTGGGGGAGGAGAGGAAGGGAGCGTGTGGGGCGGCACCGGGGAGCAGGGGGTGCATGGGCCGGAGCCGGGGGACTGCGCTGCCGCCGGCCCCACCGCCTCGGGAAAAAGAGCCCCTGCGATTTTCAGGGACTTGTTGGCAACTCAGCGAGGGTTGCCATAGCTTTTTATGTAGGGTGACCAGAACCGGCTGGAACTGGTTTGAGGCAGATCAGCTCCTGAACACAATGCAGTCACTGAGCTACTACAGTGGGATAGCTTCCTCCCTTCATGGCAGCCAAAAGCAGAGGAGCTTGCAGAAAGATACCATCCCAAAACAGTATGTGAATGCACACTTTAGACACACAGCACTGGTATGTGGCTAATATAGTCATAAAGGATTCTGTATATAAATGTACATATTTGCAGTAACTGAGATTACTTTGGCTTTTCATGCCTTTTTATGCTTAAGGAATGGGCAAGAGCTGAGATTTATGACCCTTATTAAAATATTTTTGCTTTGCAAGGGTGGGACACTGGTTATGCAGTCTATTTTAAACTAAATAAAATTGATTGAATGATTTGTAATTGTAGTTATGCTTGTGACTGAAGAATGCTGCTTTGCATGCTGTTTTATTTACAGGGTGCTGTCTTGTGGTTTTCTTCTTTAGGAGACGTTAAGGGGGGATGCTGTGCCTTTCTGTAAGGCCAAAAGGAAACAATATTGTTGTAGAATTGTGCATAAAAGCATTGCAAAGATGCTGTAAGGCATACCGGTTTTCCCTTTTTTTTTTTTCTTCTCCTTGTAGGCCTATTGATTGGGGCTGCCTTTAACCCTTTCATATTTGCAGAGGTAATGCGTCTGTGGCAGTAACTGAGCATTGGCTAAAAAAAAAAATCTTTCAAAGGTCAAGGTTCACAAGGTGAGATGTGGTGTTTGGGGTGTGAATGTAACAATAGCATGAAGGTACATGTCTGTGAAAAGTGAATCTGACTCCTGATTGCACACTTGGCACATTAGTAAGGAGACAATTGTTTAAGTGTTCCCAAAGAAATGCTATTAACGTCCTCCAGTTTTAATAGGATTAAAGCTATTATTTGTAAAGACTTATCTGATATCTTGGCTAAATACGGATTTTTTTCATTGAAATACCTTATATCCAGATAAACTTGGGTTTTTTTCACAATGTAGTGATCTGGAATAGGCCTCTGAGTGACAATCATAAATTGTGGACCACATGGCAGTGAACTGCTCTGTGTTGTATCACAGCGTTACACGTTCAGAATTTGCCGTCTAGTTAAAGGTTGCTTGTTTAGCCCGATCTGAGTAACCTGATTGACTTAACTTCTGAATTAAGGTCTTCAGAGTTAAACATGTACCTAATACAGCCGACACAGAAAAAAACCCATACGAAATAAATAGTATGGATGGTGTTTCCTAAACTGTTGCGACCCAGGAAGGATTTAGCAGCAGCCAAGTGGAAGGATGTATCTTGGAGATTTGCTGCAGCTTCAGTGGGTTATTGGTGGCACGAATTGTAATACTGTGCAGTAATGAAATAAGAGTAGGAAACCGGATGGGCAGTGCATTAGCTCCTCAGGGATGAATACTTTTAACTCAAAGGAGTGGATAATGGATAGGATTTTTTTTTCTCTCTCATCTAAAATATAAACTTGTATGTAGATTTGAGCTGACATTTGTATCTTTTAGCAAAAGCTGAAGGATTTGGAGCGAGGGAGAGTGGGAGAGGGAAGAAAGCAGTAATGAATGTAGCAAAGGGAAGAACAAAGGCTGTTAGAGCTTACACATTGGAACACTAAACATTTTGCCTTGGGGATCGTTTTGCTAGAACGGTTACTTCCTACAACAGGAAGTCAGCAACTCTAGATTTTTAAAAAATCTGACCTGTCCTGGCTGTGTTAGATGGTTTAGCAATCTACAGTCAAGATAAATATGGAGGCAAAACACTGAAAATGTTCTGTTCTAATGTGAAATCAGGGTCTTTTCCTCTGTGCTCAGCAGAATAAAGTAGACAGTCTTAAAAGCCTTGAGAGGTTGTGGATATTGGGTAAGTTGTTCGGTGGCTGATGAAAGGCAGGGTGCGGGCATCAGAGAGTGACAGTACAAGGGAACCTTTCTATTTCTGGCTGCAGTAGGTTACATAAGGTATTTAGATATTAATTGTAGAAAAGTGAGAATAGCGTGCTAATGTTTAGCCTGAAATTATGGGTTTGTGGGTTTTAATGCAGCCACAATGTGTGGTTTCTCAGATTTGACAGGCCAGTAAATAGCTTGTGTGGTGGAGCAAAATGCCTAACGGATCACTGTGCTGATTTCAGTTCATATTTTTCATCACTTGGATGCAGAGATTCTATATTTGACTCTAGACATCTGTAGCAAAATTATGCTCGTGAACATGAATTCTTATTGCATGATAGGAATAGTATCTGTGATGATGATGATGATGCATGTTCTTTTCCAAGTGTCAGCTAAAATTCGTGTGTTACATGAGAGCACCTTTTAGATACAATTTTAAAACTGCTTACTATTTTGGCAGACAGGAAAAAAGTAAGTTCTTGGTTTGTTACAAAATGCAGTGGCTCTGTTTTGTTTGGATTTTTGAACATGATCTGTACTATGAATTTTTATTTTTAGCATGGAGGTTTTGAAGTTGCAGGGATTTTTGTAGCCTGTAAGATGAGAAACCTGTATAGATGCTGGAGTCTGCAGTGTTCTTGGTGAGTTTTATTCTGTTTAGTCTGATAATATTTGGAAGTACTCTTCACCAGGAGCTTTAGATTTGCACGTAGGCCAGCGTTTCAGCAGAAAATGCTGCTTAATGCTGGAGGGTTGGTCCTCAGTATCAGCAATCATGATCTCATTTTGCATTGAGGCTTGTCTCAGGTGTTTGATCTTGAGAGCAAGGGTAATGATTTATCAAGTTCTAAGCCTCTATTGAATGAATTAACTACTTTTTGTTTTCTTAGAAATATGAACGTGTGTTAAAATATAAATAGGCATACAGATTGCTGGGAATGTGTGTTTAAAAAAAAACCAAAACAACCCAAACTTGACCCTAATGTTTTAGGGCCTGTTTGTTGCTAGCACTGACAGGTGGGCCCTGTCTGACTTGGGGTGCTCTCTCTGAGATGTCTGCAGCGGTTTCAGGCTGCTTTGGAGCAAGAATTGCCATCCAGTTTAAAAAAATGCATTAAAGGAAACGGGCAGGAAGTAAGTGCTGTTTAGAATGTGATTCACGTTTCCATTAAATTGGGAATCTCAAAATTCTATGCGTTGTGTTTGTACAGCCAGAGTATTCACATGTCACTTGTTCCAGCCCATTTGACATCCAGAAGTACAAAATTAAGCCATTTTTATAATTCATTTTTAAGTAGAGTGCAAAATTAATGGTATGGGGTTTTACCTGCTTTTCATGAATTCATCTCAGTATTAGGCCCAAAAGCTTAACTGGATCTCTTGAAAAAGATAGGTAGTTTTTATTTGGCCAGCTGTAGACAGAGATGGCCTTTTCAGCTCTGTATGGTGTGGTGAAGGAGATGCCTTGCTCATTTATTGGAATAAGTGTGCTCTTTTTGCCAGCCGAAGGCTGATAATAGTCAACTTTAAACCGGCCGCATGTGGTTCTCTTCAAACTGTGCTAAAGGTGTTTCAGTGGTGGTATGTGAAGATGAAGTGGACACACTGAAGAAAATACTCCTTCTCTTGCCCTTCCTGTTTTCTCTTACCCAAAAAGAACTTGGTACTCAGTTTGGAGAAAAAAAAAAAAAGTTCAAAAATGGAAGGGTTAAACTACAAGATGAGGCTTCTAAGGAGTTCTAAACAACAAGTAAATCTATTTTGTCTGTCGAAAAACCACGGAAATTTGCTTAAGAAAACAAACAAAAATTCTCAGGAACTGTCTGCACTTAATTATACCTATTGCAGGGGGAAAGGGCTCATCTCTTAACAGGTCAGATAAGAATCCATCGTCAGATGCCGGATATAGTAGGAAAGAGGACAAAGACAATTACCCACTCTTTTATAATTAGCGGTAGGAGTGGATATGTTCTGAGAACAGTAACATGCTTACAGCTGTAAAATAACTCGGGCTCATTTTGGGGCTATCTTACTTGTTGGTTTGACATGGCTTGGTAATCCATAATTAATCCATAATCCAAAACTCAGCTAAGCAATGAGCACAAAGAGCACTGTGCCGTACTCACGTTAAAGTCTGAAGAAGAGAGTCCTCTGCAGAGATCTTGTGTTCCTCAGGCTCTCCACCTGAATCTGGGGGCCGACCGATTGGAACAAGTGTTGCCTCTGTGAATAAACAGCAAACAGGGCAACGTAAGTTCTCAAGCTTTAAACTGGCTGCAGCTGCATCTGCCTTCCACCCGTGGAGGGAACTATCACCCTGGTGGCCTCTGGGGGTTCCCAGATGACTTTGTGTGCCAGGAGAAGGCAGCGTGCGCCCACGTGCCCCGAGGGTCAGTCTGTGCCAGGTTAGAGCGGTACACCATGAACATCGTGCAGGTGCCATTCAGTAGCTTCATGGGGTTTTCCAGCACTTCCATCTTGTGCCATCCCAAATACAATTTGCTACCCTTGCTTTCATCCCTAGTGTGTGTGATTTTGAGCTTCCAAAATTTGTATGGAAGACTCCTGAATTGGCAAGTTAAAATTATTGTCAACAGTTACAACCAGGCTGTGCTTTCACTCATATCAACAGAATACACTTGGTAACGCGTTGAGTTTGGTGGGTTTGTTGCTTGCTTGTTTGTTTTTAGCATTTGCTGGTTAAAAACAACTCTTGCAGCCAGTGTGTGACTTAATAGGCTACTGTGGTATTCTAGAACTAGATGAATAAAAGTTAATGAATGAATAGGTTTGTTAAATAACTTTTGAAAATAATTTTGTAAGTATTTTGGCAATTCTAGAACAACAGTGTCTCTTGTGTATAATACTGAATGATATTTTGGATTGATAGTTGAGGAAGTTTGGCATTCAAGTTTTTTTCCTCCTTACGGCATCCAGATTTGTTTATAGCCTCTTAATTGTACAGCTTGCGTGAAAGTAGATCAAAGTTAACGTCTGCCACGGGAACAGGCCACGGAGACAGCCCTACGAATCATGGCCGCTGGCTGAGCTTTGTGGAGCATCTCACCCTGCCCCAATTCCAAAACGGTCTGTCTCAAAACTTGACAGGACAGCGTCCTGAGAGTCCTGCTGTAGTTGACTCTGCTTTGAGCAGAGAAGTTGGAGCTCCAGAGGTCCCTTTCTGCCTCACCTGTTCTGACATTCTGGGAAGTGCCTGTTGAAAACATTTTGGGGGCTAGTAAAGAATAAACCACCTTCTGAAACTGTCAATAGCAAGGTTACTTCATTGAGTAAAAACAAACAAACAAAAACAAAACACAAAAAAAACCGCAAAACCGCTACAATTTGTAGTACAGGAAATACTGGGCTGATACCCTCCAAAGTTGGGTTGGGGGGGGGCCAGGGGAAAGAGAGGAAGAAGATTGATGTAATGTTTGTTTAGTGCAAGTTCAGATTTCTCTTGCTCGTTGAGGCTTGTGCATTGAGACAAATTGGATTTTCCTTTTTAATTTTTTTTAACAGCGGATAGAAATGGCATATAATGTTGAAATAGCAAATTGCTTGGTATACATTTTAACTGTAAAACACCCCGTACTTCACAAAGGTGTTGATATAAGGACTGGGATCACCCTAGTGATACTATGGGTGGTAAATGAGACCTTTATCCTAAAAAACAAAATGCTGCCTATTATGAAAGTTATATTTCTGGAAGCAGATGTCTGTGAGTTTTGCAACAGTAATGAGCCGTGGGGCCTTTGATAAGCAAAAAGCAACCTGTATTTTGTGTGACTAGCATAGACCCTGCAGCTGTGGTTAAAGTGGCCTCTTGTGTATCCTACTTGCCTGCGGAGTGTTTCAAACCGCACCGAGTTGTGATTTGAGATGTGGTTTTCATTTCCAGAAGAAGGCTTGGTGGCTGAATTAGCATATTGCTTTTGTCTGTCTTTCAGATACTTAGCTTTCAAAGTAAATAATCAGAAATGTTAGTCAGTCATAATTACTAATACGTGTTGAATAACTAGTGATCTGCTCGCAAGCTGTGTATTAGGCTGATGTTTGCCTAATGTTGTTACATATTACTGAAATTCTAATTGAATCACTTGTCTTCTGTACCTGATGAAATTCCTTGGCATAACAATACAAACACCGAAAAAAAAACAAAACGCATTTATGCTGGTTAGGCTGGTATTACTCCCTGTGTAGGTGTTTTGTTCCAGAATGAGTGGAATATTATTTAGGTGTCATTACTCATGTTTGGAAGTGGAGTCATTATACCAGATTATCACAATTTTATTCTGGAATAGTGTTATACCAGTCTAACTCTAACAGGATAATTGTTATATATGGTTACATCAGAAGTATTCTTCCAGATTCAAGACATTACTGTGTTAGACACTGAAAAGTGGTGTCTCGATGCTCTTGTTTTCACAGTGCTGAAAGGAACGCTGATTTGCTTTGAAGAAGGTACAAAAGAAAAGGTCTCTGCCCTAAAGAGTAAACAGTCACAACTGTGCACAGTACAAATGGAGGTAAAAACTGTAGGAAGAGTTTAGGGGAGGCACAGAAATGTAGTCACAAGAACATGAATTCCATAGGGAGATGAAAATGAAGTTGGATTTTCTTCCTATTTCCTTAAATAGTTCTCAAAACTTAAAAAAATCTCAAGGAAATTACAGTTCCTGGAAAATCATGATTTCCTAGGGAACCAGGAAATTGCCTCATTTCCTGTTCTGAAGTATTTACAGGCATCATGTTGGCCCAGAGAAGGAATAGAGTAACAGCTTGTCTGGCAGCCAAGGTGTCGGTTGATTTTGATCGTGGATAAAAGGCAGAGTTTTATCCTTAAGGGAAGGAATTACTGAAAGGTTTTCCAAAGGGGGGGAAAAAAAGGCAGGAATGTGGCTTCAGAGTCCTGGCAGTTGTGGTGAAAACATAATTTATATATTGAATCTTCAAATTGATTACTAGAATATTGAAGAAAAGATGAGTAAATTGTCCAGGTTACAACTTTGCTTACTTGTTTATCAGAACTGGCCGTGTCTTTGTTTAATTTAGATTGCTTTAAAAGTTTGAAGAATGGGAGAGATTCTTCATTCAGGCAGCAGTAATTCTGGGTGCCCCGTGTAGAAGAAATCATTCCGTGCTCACGCTCTGGTAGAGCATAGAAGTTGTTCCTTCTATATGCACTTGAAAGGCAGTTGCAACTTTATGTAGTATGCTCTCTGTGGATAAATATATGATCGTAGCTCTGCAGACCTCTGAATTCTTTAGAGATGTTTTCCCATTTTGGAATTAGCCTAACCAGGGTTCTCAGTAAAGGGCAAATTCATCTCCTCTGCTATGCAGTTTTGCTCTTAAACATATTTGGATGAACTACTGTGTAGCTGGGCCTTTACTTCAGTCATTGCTATGGCTAAATGTTAATTGGACTCCACTACATGTAATTAGAGGAAGTTTTAGAATAGGAAGACTTTCTGATTCTTTTTGAGTGTATATAATGACTGTAAAAAGACATCTGTGGACAGATGTACATTCGGAGTGCAAATAATTACTATTACAAATCATGAAAAACTGTCAAGGCTTTGTTTGTGTGAGTTTACATGGATTTGATATGCTTTGGTCTCTGGAATCTTTTCCGTTTAATTCTTATAGGAACCTTCTTTGTAATTTTGATACTACGTGTGCATGTATTTTTGTATTTACTAGATAACTACCTTTGTCATTGTGGCTCTGTCACAGGTTCTTTAAATCCTTCAGACAGAGGGTAGTCTGAGGTCCAGGTCTGCAGCACTGTGCACGAATGAGGTGGTCATCTTGCTCTGGTAGAGGAGGGCAGGGTGTCTGCTGCCACATGTGCTAAGTGCCATCAGTTAGCTTGTGATTATACCACGAGAGAGTGGAGCTGGACTAGGTACTTGTCTCTTTTCTTCAATCTTTATGCTCATTTTATCCCCATTTCTAGTTTAAAATGTACGAGGGCTAGAAACTTGCTCTTGAATAAATGAATTTTAAAAATGTATAATTAAACACACAATAAAACCAGAATTACCAGCATTATGAAGCAATCCTATGCCTGATAAGTACAGATTATAACCATATGCTTTACAAAAGTCATGAAGTCAATAATGAACATTTACCATGATGGGCTACTATAATATTGTCCTTTAAGTAAAGGAATTATGAGTTAATTAAGAGAGTAAATTTATCAGCTGCAGTGGTGCACTCATAGAGAATCACACGCTGAGTTCAGCTCTGCAGAAGGATTTAGTGCAATGAAAAGGAGTCAGTAAGTTAGATAAAGCAACAAAACCATTACATGGTCCATGTAAACAATCTTTGGAACCATTACGTGTTTATTTGAAGGTATTACATGAAATGTCTGTGTGCATTCCAGTATCCTTGAGAAATTTTCATTAGTTGCCTTTCTTAGAGTCCATAATGACTTGCAGGTAGCCAGTGTTGAGGAATTGATAAGTGTCTGTTCCCACTGAATACTGACTTTGGCCTGATAATTACTGAACAATGAAAGCACATTAAAACCAGCTCTGTCACAACAATACAAGTCATACATGTGCATTGTTATGAAAAAGAATGAAAAAATAGGTCTGTGCTTTCTGTAACTGATTTTTGTAGATCTCTACAAGTGATTGTGTGTGCGTATTATTGAAATGTCTGTGGAAAAAGCCAAATGTCAAAGCGGGATTTAAATCTAAAAGTATACTCAAAGTCAGTTGTTCTTTTTACACGGCATTTGTAAAGTTTCAATTTTGAGTGACCTGTTTGGTTTGGGAATTGAAAGGAAAAAACAACAGAGGCCAGAGGTGAATAAAAAGGAACGGGATCTGGAAAACGTTGTATGTGAGTGGAAAGCAAACCCTAAAGATCAGGTACTGGTTAGCCTAAAAAGGAGAAGTCTGAAGAGAGATGATGGTCTCGGAGTAAAGGGCTATTACAAAGATGACAGGCGAATAGAACCACCTGTAGTTCATTCACACTGCCTCAGGAAGGATTCAGATTTTGCAGTAGGAAACATACAACAGTGACAGTTGCGAATGGCTGGAATAAATTACATTGGAGGCTGTAGAATCTCTGTTACAGGAGGTCTTTAAAGTGAGACACCTGTCAGAAGTAGTGTAGGTACAGCAGATCCTTCCTCAGAGTTGCTAAAAAAGGCACTGCAAACACTGGGAGGCACTTATTCTGTAATTCTTACAAAGCAGTTTAATTTATAGGAAGAAGATCAAGAGTCTTAGACTGTTAGTAGAAACACATTTGTTACTGTCTTCAAGAACGCTCATCAGGTTGATGATGCAAATGTCAAGAAAGATCTAGACTTAGGAGGAATTGCAAGTGCCTCCTGTTCTTTTCACGAGAACCTGGGTATCTTGCCATAGCCATGGTGGATGTGAGAGAGGGAGGACGGAATGTAGGAGGGGACAGGGAGGAAGTCACCGAAGAGAAATTTGTGCCTAGAATGAAATGACTGGGCTACCACCCATGAAGTCGATGGAGTACGGTAGTGCTTGGTGTAAGAATCTGACTGTGCACATGCACTGGAACACTGTTGCGTAATGTTTAATTTCTGAAAATGCTACTGCGGAAGTGAAGGCCGTTCTGCATGATGTACGTGAGCGCACGCGTGTGTTGTGTTAAGACTGTGCTCTTAGAGCTGAAAATACTGAGATGATGGCTTTCTGCTTGTTTTACAGATTTGCTTACAATCAAATACATGACCATGGGGGATATGAAGACCCCAGATTTCGATGATCTTCTTGCAGCCTTTGACATACCAGACATGGTTGACCCGAAAGCCGCTATTGAATCTGGGCACGATGACCATGAAAGCCACATAAAACAAAATGCTCACACAGATGAAGATTCTCATGCCCCGTCATCATCTGATGTTGGCGTGAGTGTCATCGTGAAAAATGTGCGTACTATTGATTCTTCAGAAGGAGTGGACAAGGATGGCCACCATTCCACAGGCAATGGCTTGCACAATGGCTTTCTAACATCATCAGCTCTTGATAGTTATAGTAAAGATGAAGGGAAGTCACTGAAAGATGATGGGTCGGCTTCTGAGACTGCCCTGAAGGATTCAGCTTTCAACCAGTTTAGCCCAATATCAAGTGCTGAAGAATTTGATGATGATGAAAAAATTGAGGTGGATGACCCCCCGGATAAAGAGGAGATCCGTGCCAATTTCAGAGCAAATGTCTTGGCAGGATCTGTGTCGCAGCAGGAATATGACAAACTAAAGGCACTCGGAGGGGAGAACTTGATTAAATCTGTAATCCCAGTTTCAAGTAGTATAGATAAAAATAAAGCTGCTAAACGAGAGACAGAGACAAACTCCATGAATTTAAGTGTCTATGAGCCTTTTAAAGCTCGAAAAACAGAGGACAAATTGCTAAAAGACAACTCTGAGAAGCTTCTTGAAAACAGAGTACTTGATGGAAAACTGAGTACTGAAAGAAGCGAAACAAATCTTGCCAGCATTTCACAGTCCAAAGCAAAGTCATCAGCAAAGCTTTCTTCGTGCATTGCTGCAATTGCAGCACTGAGCGCTAAAAAGGCAGCTACAGATACCAGTAAAGAGTTACAGTCTGTTTCTGGAGAAGGTTCGCCGATACCGAAAGACGTGAGTGAAAGTCCTCGGGCTATTGAAAAGTCACCAGAATCGCACAGTCTCATCGATGGCGCTAAAAGGCCATCTCTCAAACCACCCGATAGTCCCAGGAGTGTATCGAGTGAAAACAGTAGCAAAGGGTCTCCAGCTTCTCCTGCAGGGTCAACACCAGCGATTCCGAAAGTTCGCATAAAAACCATCAAGACTTCTTCTGGGGAGATCAAGAGAACTGTTACTAGAGTGTTGCCAGAGGTCGATTTGGACTCCGGTAAAAAGACAGAGCAGACCGCTTCTATGGTAACTTCCATGACCTCTCTGCTGTCCTCACCAGCTTCTGCTGCTGTTCTGTCCTCTCCGCCTAGAGCCCCTCTCCAGTCCACAGTTGTCACCAATGCCGTTGCATCTGCGGAACTTGCACCAAAACAGGTCACTATCAAGCCTGTGGCTACTGCCTTTCTCCCTGTGTCAGCAGTCAAGACAGCAGGTTCCCAAGTGATCAATTTGAAGCTCGCTAACAACACTACGGTGAAGGCCACTGTAATATCTGCTGCTTCGGTGCAGAGTGCCAGCAGTGCCATTATAAAAGCTGCCAATGCCATACAGCAGCAGACTGTTGTGGTGCCCGCGTCGAGCCTTGCCAGTGCCAAACTCGTGCCAAAGACGGTCCATCTTGCCAACCTTAACCTTCTGCCTCAAGGTGCTCAAGCCACCTCTGAACTCCGCCAAGTGCTAACGAAACCGCAGCAACAAATAAAGCAGGCAATAATTTCTGCGGCTGCCTCACAGCCTTCTAAAAAAGTGTCTCGAGTCCAGGTGGTGTCGTCGCTACAAAGTTCTGTGGTGGAAGCATTCAACAAGGTGCTGAGTAGCGTCAATCCCGTACCAGTTTACATCCCAAACCTCAGCCCCCCTGCCAATGCTGGAATAACGTTACCAACGCGAGGGTACAAGTGCTTGGAGTGCGGCGACTCGTTTGCTCTTGAGAAGAGCCTGACCCAGCACTATGACAGAAGGAGCGTGCGAATCGAAGTGACTTGCAACCATTGTACAAAGAACTTGGTTTTCTACAATAAATGCAGTCTTCTTTCCCATGCTCGTGGGCACAAGGAAAAAGGAGTTGTGATGCAGTGTTCACACCTGATCTTAAAACCGGTCCCAGCAGATCAAATGATAGCATCTCCCTCAAGCAATATCGCTCCATCTATGCTTCAAAGTCCCATGGGAGCTGGCACGCCTATGGTAACGAAGATACAGTCTGGCCTAACTGGGACGGTCATATCGGCCCCGGCAAGTACACCTGTCATTCCAGCTATGCCACTGGACGAAGATCCATCAAAACTCTGTAGGCATAGTCTAAAGTGTTTGGAGTGCAATGAAGTTTTCCCAGATGAGACATCTCTAGCTACTCATTTCCAGCAGGCTGCAGACACAAGTGGACAAGTAGAGTATCATATGTTTAAATTCCAATGTTTCATCTATAAGCCTAGGAGACTTTGGATATGCTTTTACTTTCGTTTAGCTGTTAATTACCTGAACCTCCATGATTAAAAGTATAAAGAAAACCCACAAAAAATCTTGCCAGCACATATACAGTGAATGTCAACGTTTTTAAAATAAGTTTTCTTAGAAGTTTTTTTTAGGCCCTGAGGTCTCAAATTTACACTGTATAATTCTGCTAACATTTACCATTAGGTTTCTTACAGCTGAACATTATAACACTGAAATTAATAATGGCCTTTACTAAGAATTTTTAATGATTCTTTCTGTGCTTTGGAATTTGAGTATGCTGTGGAATCCACTTAATTGGCACCCTCATTAACAGCCCGCCTATTTAATCTAACTGATAGTTTCAGTTGATCGATTCTTGATTTGTCTTCCGTTTTTATTATTTTCCTACAGCACCACGAGCGAGGCATTGCTCTCGTCCGCAGGGACCCTAGGCAGTGAGTCAAGGGCACACTGATTCTGCTGAAGGGATGTGCATGCTGCTCGCTTCAGGTCTTTGTTCCGCAGCAGGGAAGAGCGGTGCTCACTCGCCCGCATTCCTTGCTGAGTGACCCTGTGTTTATTCGTGTTGGTTCTCCTTTCCTCTTCACGACTGCTACCGAGTTAAAACTTAGAAACCAGTTTAAAATTCTTCACTGATGTATGTGGCCTAATCTGAAAGAAACACATCATTCAATAAAAGTTAATATTCATCAGCGTGCGATGTATTTTATAATCCTGTAGGACTTAAGATCGTTAATTGAATGATATAGTTGGATTTCTGTTGGGGTGTGCCAATTAAAAGGGATTCTGGTGCGTTTCAAAGCATTCAGTTGAGCTTGGTCTTGCAGCTTCTTGCTATGTGGGAAGCTGAAAACCTGCAAATGTAATTGGTCAGATCAAAACAGAGTATTCCTGGGAATCGCACAGCAGGGTACAGGATGTAGGTTTTTAAGTCCTGCATTTAGGCAAAAATCCGTTAGTCTAAGAAGCACAGACAGATTCCTGTCAGCACCTGTTTACTAAACTTGAGACCCGTTCTGTGGGTCCGTGAAGCAGTTACACTGCGCCCACCATTACAGGTAGTACTGTAAAGAGATTTGGATATGGAAATAATCTTGACTATGAATTATGTGGCTCCTGCTTTACTGACTGGCTAGTGGACTTAGGCTGAGACTGCGTGGATTCACAGTGAAATGCCACGTGAGTGAATTTCTGTTTGTAAGATACTAGGGATGCAGCTACCTAAAGCCGAGTTTGTTTAAGCTTTTTGTCAGAAAGAAGTTAGCAGAGTATCTTCCATCCTTAGATCTTGCTGCTTTTTTGAACAGTATCTAGTGGCTGACCATGGGGATATTGTGCACCAGCTCTTGAGTTACTTCACGCTCAGTAACTGGTTTTTAGCCAAGTGCTTTGCTAATGCTTATTGGTGTTAGATTATTCTTTTTTTCCATATTAGGTCCATTAGGTATCATTTGGTATGATAAGATCCAGTAGTCCTTGTGAAAGCCCTGTTCTTCTTGCTACTATAAAATCAAGCAATTAAGAAGGCACCAAGATAAAGCAGGCGGACAAAAGACAGACACATATACTGAGAATAGGTTGGAGGGTGAGATAAGGATAAAATGCAAAATAGTAGAGAAGAACAAAGATAGTGGTGTCCTCACTATCTGTGGGACAGGTAAACTGACCAGGTGTGTGGAGACACCTTCTGCCCTTTCCCACTCCCTGTCGTGTGCTTTTGCCCTGTTGCTGCCATTTGCTCGCTCTGCGTGTCCTTTAGACACTTTGCCCTGGTCGTTCATTACAGGAAAGCCACCGAGAGCTGCAGAGAGCACCAGGATCTCACTGCTGTTAGGTGGAGGGATAGGTATGGGTAGGCAGACGAGAGACTGCGGCTCAGCGGGGAAAGCTCGTGAAGGTGCAGAAAAAGGCGCTGCCCATTACCTGTCGATGTTTTTGTGTCTCGGGCTCGTGTGTGAGCACAGCCCTAAACCCTGCCTACTAGGCTGTGGGCTCCCGGGTCTGAAACAGAAGAAAACGAGCCTCCTTCCTACAAAGCACTGGAGGAAGGGCAGCTACTTTCACGTTGCTTTCAAAAGAGCGCTCTTAATAAAAGTAGTTACAAATGATTTTTGTTGAAATATCCTCTTAAAAAACAATTAAATAATCTTCTTAGTCCTTTTCGTACATCAAGCAGCAGTTTTCAATCCTGCACTGTTTTTTTTTTTACATTACATTTCATTCCGTAGTGTTGCAGCTACATTGAAATGCCCCACACAGGAACTGTTTAACTGAACAGTTGCTTTAGTGAGAGCAAAATAGATCCTGCTTTTTTGATAAACTACCTTTTTGTCCATTTTTTGATTCCAAGCATTGCTGCATGGTAACGTTTGCTGAAGAAAGACTCTGTATAGGCATTTATTAATAAACATTTTGGTATTTTTTCATTATATGTTACCCCTTGTAAAGCTTGGACAGGAAATACTCTCACTTCTGTTTTCCTTTTTAGTGCTTGGCACTGGCTTTTTGTTGTAGAATTACCTTTATTATGGGGGGAAGAAGACAGGAAAGTTAGATGAAATTGGTATTTTAACTTTGCAAGGAAGAAGAAAAATAAACATTTGGATTTTGCAAACGAGTAATAGGAAAAAAAGTTGTTATTTGCAGCTTACTGTTCTTTATAGCGTCCACCTAATTCCTCTTGAAATGGAAATTTGTGTGCTGTTTTGAGTTTTCAATGAGTCTAAGCAGTAAACAGCTGTTACTTTTTCCTCAAACTCCTGTTATGAAGGTAGAATGTTTCTTTTAAGACAAACAATAGTAAAACATCCCTAGCAATTAAAAGATGTTCCCTATAAAGTTGTTACCTTTCTGTAAGATTTTACTTCCATTAACATTCCTGTTAAAGGGAATGGGACCGCTCACTGACAGGTTTCCTGGCTGAATGAAATCCTCATCTACTTACCAGCGGGGGGGGGGGGGAGGAGCAAACCTGGGCTAATTAATGTTAATGTTCATCTTATTTACAGATAAAAGTGTATAGCTCCCATGGAAACTATGTAGCTCGTTTCCCTTCATGCTCATAGTTCTTGTGTATCTTTATTTTCCACCTCTACCATTTTTTTCAACCCTTTTCTTTTCCTGAAACTTTGACTTTAAATGCAAGCACGTGATGATTTTCACAAACTGCTTTATTTTGGTATGGGTTAGAATGAGAGAACTGGAAGTTAATGCCACCTTAAGCCCAAAATAAAATGGTAAGCACCCATGTGGAATTTCACAGTAGATTCTTCTTGTTCTACTGTAACCAGTGACAATTAAACATTTTACTGTACTCATCAGATGAGCAAACCAGTCACCTTGGCAAGTGGCATTACTGGTGTTCTGCGTCAGTCCACATCACTGGCGTTGCAGGTGAATGTTGCAGGCTGCTCGTTGCGAAACTCGAGCTGCTGAGGCTCAGCCGGGTTAGGATGTTGTGTGGCTGCCGTGGTGCAGCGTCCCAGTTCCCTCCTGCCGGGCTGCAGGCAAGAAGCTTTGGAAGGGCTGTGAACCCCCTGCTAGTTTCTCTTCATGGGGGAAGAGGTTCTATTTTGCTGTTTTCTTACGTAATCAAAAAATACTCCTCAGTCTTCGGCATTACCATGCTGCCAAATACGTAAATGGCAAAAGATGGATTCTAGGAGTGGTACTGGAGCCAGGTAAATGTGGCGAGCTCATTTTAAATAGAGTCTTTGTTAGTCAGGATTCTGCCTTTGAGCCTGAGCGGAGACAAAGTTAACGTCCCACGGCAGTCCTGCTCGCTTTGGAAGGCAGGGCTTGGTGGTTCCAGCCATAGCTGTTGGGTCAGTTGAGGGCATATCTGGCATTTCAAAGGGAATATAAGTGTGCGCGTGTCCAAAGGCAGTTTCAGACTTGCGTGTCCCCAGGGCTGCAGTCAGGGTGACAGTTCAGTGTCCCACAGAGAGCTGGCCTCAGGCAAAGCCGTCCCCAGCCACGCTCTCCGCTAGCCTTTGAGGCTGGCAGCAGTGCTAATGCTGAACCTGAGGCTGAGTGATGGTAGACTTTCCTTGCTTAACTTCCTCTGTTTTCATATTTTGCCGTCTTGCTGTCGTCAGCATTATCTGAAGACTTTGCCTGGATAGAGCCTGCCTTCAAAAGTAACAGGCAAGCTTGTTCACAAAGCAAACGTTAAGAGCAAACCGTGTGAAAATACACTTCTTGCTTCTCTGTGCGTGACCACAAGATGTTTCCTATTAAACTTTCTACATAGAATTACTGTTTTTAAAACAGAATCAAAGTACTTGCATGCACCCTCAAAAAAAAGCATTTAGATTAATGTATTTTGGAAAAAGAATAAAAATGGAGATGTACAGGTTGTAATACAAGAATATACTTGTTCTTAGAATATCGGTAGTATTGTAAAAACGCTAAGGCGATTAGGTTACTTTAGACCTTGATATTAAACAGTGTTCTGTTAGGAAAACAATTCCTTTTTTTGCAGCAACTATGAAAGCTTTTTCCTTGCATCTTTGGAGTTGGTGCCTGTCTCCTGTTGGATAAGTTGGAACAGGATTCGGTTTTTTACCGGCACAGTTGCTAATACTAGTAAGTCAGAGTCCTGTGACAGCTGTTTGTAACACTGTACTATTTCTTCTACAATGGCAGCTTTGATTCTGCTATCATATGATCTGTATCTTACTGCTTTTTAAAAGAGGCTTAATGGAGAGTCACCTAAATTGGAAGAAGGGGGTGACTTTTTGCGACGCACCTGGTTTTTAATAAGAAACTTTTACCATGAGGAAAGGGATTTTTTCTTACTTACTTCAGGATTTCTTCATACATAGGTTAGTAAGTAATTTGTAATGCAGCCCTGGAAATCTTGCTCTGTTCTGTATTCTTGCAAAATGTACACATAACTACATCTGCAAGACTCTTAACTATAACATTTATAAAAATATACAAATCTCATGTTAAATACTCGTATCATGAAGGAGTGTTGGTTTCGGTTTTAAATCTTCCTAAGTCAGTGGTGAGATTCGTAAGCCCCAAGTTGTAAGAAATAATAACTTGAAAAGCCTTACAAAATCTTAAGAAATGAAGTTGAGTTTCAGTCCTCTTCTGCAAAGACTTGTATTTGTGCTTGACTTTGAGACCATGAGTGTTTCCGCTGAAGTCAGTGAAGCAGCTTCCGTCGCCACAGTTAAGCAGAAGCGTGGCTCCATACGGGACGCGGGCTGTCTGCTTGGGAGATTTGAGAGGTGTATCACTGTAAATGAAACATTTACTGGAATGCTTTAACAGGTTTGGCTCTTTGTGCCCTGCAGCGATGGAAAGCAACTGTGAGCGGAAGTGAAACCTGTTTGCAGCTGGGTTGTATCATTTGCATTTCATCCCAGAAATGGCACAAAGCACCCAAAGAATTTCAGTATTTCTGATTTGGCCTGTAGTTAACATGTAGTTCAAGATTTCTTTTAATGATTTTTCTGTAACAAAATAGGAGAAAATAATCTGTTTAGTCAGTTACTCCTGCATGTGGAAAGACTGCCCTGCGAAGAACAGCTTTGTAAATATTTTTTGTATCTCTGGTTTTTACTCACGTGCAGAATATGTTGATAGAATTCCAGCCTGAGAAATATATTTTGAAATTATCTGTGCCCTTTCTGCCTGATGCTATTCCATGTTGTTGGTATGGATATTGCCATAAGAATTCATCGGGAGCAGGGATCAAGGAAAGTGAGGACAGTATATTTGGTGCGTTAGGGTTTTTTTACTTTACACGGTGCACTGATTTAAAACTGTAAGGTTTGATTGTCAGGTTGTACTTGGGCCCCTTGCACTATTCAGGTAACCTTGTGAGGCACCTAAGTAAAATCTCTGTAAACCAACCTGCATCTCCCATGGTCAGTGGCGTATGAAGGAGCTTTGTTGTGTCAGGACAGCCCAGAGGGCCTCTCTGTCTGGGTGCCAGTACCTGCCAGCTCTGTCCTACAAGGTTTGGCCAGCGGGCCTGCGTTTAGTACTTGCCTACTTCTTCTGGTTCACATCACAGTCATGACATTTAACCTTTTACTTGATATATTAATAGTGTCTGACGCAAGACGTTCTGTGTAGCTGAACCAAACCTTTTGTTTCATCTATTTTGGTTTATCGTTTAGAAGACATGCAATATCTGCCAGATGCTGCTTCCTAACCAGTGCAGTTTTGCATCACACCAGAGAATTCATCAGCATAAATCTCCATACACGTGTCCTGAATGTGGAGCAATCTGCAGATCTGTCCACTTCCAGACTCATGTCACTAAGAACTGCCTGCATTATACCCGAAGAGTTGGTTTTCGGTCAGTATAATGATTACTTTTGTTGTCAATTTATGTATAATTTATGCTTTTAAGAGTAACTTTCCATTTTCATAAGCATTGTTTGTAGAATACAGCTTCACGGGTTTAAGGTTGTCATGGCAATGCTGCTATTAGTACTACAAATTTTGGAATAAATACCACATTAGGACTCTGCTTTGTTTTGGGCATCCACTGGTGTATGGTTTTAAATCGAAACATGAGCTAATCTCATCCAGCCATAAAGTGTCAGATTCAGGACTTCAGTTTAGGAGGCCTAAAGAATTCAGATGTATTTTCCCAATTTCAGGTTCTTAAAAAAAACTTTTTGAGTATTTTTCAAAACATTGAATTTTAGATTGTTTTCTCTGGTAGAACAGTAATTTTCAGTATTTACTGCCAGAATTTATTGTTGAGATGCTGACAGGCATACTGCACCTGTCTGGTTGCCCTCTTTTCTGTGGGGAGTCAAGATTCTTCAGCGTTTAAGATTTTCCTCGAAAATTACTTTTCTCATTCACACAGCCTGGTTTTTTTGATGGTTGGTTGTTACTCTTCAGTTTCCCTGTTATTCTTACGTTTCCCTGTAATGACAACTCACCGAGAAAATGGGGAACGGAGGCATTTAGTGGAAATGTCAAGATTTAAAGATTGTTTTGTCTTAGAATTTTACTCTCACTGAATGGCAGGCAGCACAGTGAGAGATCAGAAGAGCCACCCGTACAGCCGAGCTTTGCTCAGCACTCCTAAAACATTTCCGCTTCATCCTGTCTGACTGGAGAAGGGTGATTTAAACTCTTGCCAGTAGGCAGCTTCTTCCCCCTGAAGGTGCCACTGGTCCATCGGCTAGGACGGCTGTGAACTCGCCCACCAAGACAAGGGAGCGTTTTCATGGCACCCAACCTGCTGCTGTGCAGTCTGTCTGCAGGGTGAATCCCTGGCCTGACACAGCTTGCAGCTGTCTGCATTTCTTTGGCTTCCTCTCTTTTCTCCCAAGCAGTAGTCTGTCTTGTCCTGCATTTCTTACATCTGCTGCCTCCACTCTACTGCCCTTCCCTCTAGCCTGTGTCTCTTGGGTTTGTGCACGGAATCGTCCTCGGGCACTCCCGGCCCATACCAGTAACACCAGAAGAGTCATAAATCCTTCCCTGTGAATCTAACCTGAAGTTACGAAACTTTCCAAGATATATCATACGCACCTCATGTCACACTAAGACAGAATTTCTGTATGTGACGAGACTAAATCAAAAATACCTAGGCAAAGAAAAGCAGTATCTGGGAAGGTTCGTGCTTTCCTCCTTAGAGTCCTGGGCATCTACTTATCACCGTGGTGTATTTGCTTGAGGAGCGGCAGAACCTGTCTTGCCTTGCCCCAGGACCTCTGGGGGGGAGTTCAGTTTGATTTCAGCAGTTTTAGGCTAGATGTCTGAACCAAATTAGCTGAAAATTTCAACCCTAATCTTAATTGCATCCGTCCAAGTTAACAACCAGAAGGTTGTTACAGCAGTCCAGGAAGGGAAGGCTGACTCCTCAAGGACTCCTTTAATACACAGTAGTGGATACTGAGGATCGCTTGCCATGTCGCATCACTAGAGAATAAAGTCTAGACAGGGTGGGACGGGCAGGCGAGAAATGTGACCCAGCTCTCCTGAGGTGCCACCTGCAGAGTAGATCTGTTAACAAGAGGATCGCGCTTTTCACCGCTAGGAAGAAAAGTTCAGAGAAGACCTTAACAGACCCAAACAAGACAAGGACCATTTACTTTAGAAAATGCATTGGTAAGCGGAGGCTGGACAGATAGAAACTTGATGAATAGTGTTAAGAATGTAAATTGAGTGCTACAGAATAGAAAAGATGACATTTCATAGAATTGAAATGTGAAATGTTTGAAAAGGAAAACGGGGTTCTTGAATGCAATGTATTTCCTGCTTTATTGCTGTCATCGGGGCACAAAACAGTATCAAAACCAATGTGACATTTATATGATGACAATCGTGCTACCATGATAGATGCCAAAATTCAAATTTTGAAAGGGTAGAGGCCTTCTGTGTTTAAATTGCAAAATGCTGGTCAATAAGAAATGTGTTCATTTGACGGGCTAGTTTGCAATTGCTTATTGCAGGATGTTCTCGGACTTCTTTGGTAGCATTTGGTACTGGAGACGTATGCTGCTGAAAGGCACCTTTGTGTATAGAAATTATTTTGTACTAATATTAATTCAATTTTTTAATCATTTCATTTTAGAATAGATGCAGAAAGGTCACAAATTTTCGACGCAGCAGAAGTACGTTTTTGAAAAATATTTTCTGAATTCCAATCTGATCGATTGATCTAATTGTAGAGATTCAGTTTAGTTGTCCTGAGTTTAGATTACTCTTTTTTGTTTTTAAATCCAAGTGCTGCTTTGATTGCGTATACAGAAAATCATTACCAGTATGTCTTCATTAAATCTAAACAAGGGAAATGGTAAAAATGTTTTCCTTACTGTTTTTTCCATTTTGGTGGCATTTTCTAAATCGCTGTGGTGTACCTTACGCAATCCACTGCATGTGATAAAAACGGGGTTTGCAAAATCTCTTTACAAATTGGCAGAGGATTTAAGCATTCTCTTTGCAATCGATAGAATACTCATGCCCCTGTCAACCCTTCTATCTGTTTTGTTGTAATGCCACAAAAACACGTTCTGACTTCCTATCTCTTAGATTTTCAGATTAAGTTTGGGAAATTTTTTTGTCTTACTTTCTAATCTGCAAATCTCTACGTATGTTGATTTTTACTGGGTTGTTTAAATTGCCAGAATAGCATTGTTTTATCCAGTTGCATTATATGTGTTTCTCTCTCCCACTTGCTTGACAATCAGTGTTGATTCCATTGTGTTCAGCGCTGCCTCGGGCCGGGCCGAACTGACTCTTTTCCGCTCTCTTTGCAGCTGCGTGCATTGCAATGTTGTGTACTCTGACGTGGCGGCGCTCAAGTCTCATATTCAAGGTTGTCACTGTGAAGTCTTTTACAAGTGTCCTATCTGTCCCATGGCATTTAAATCTGCTCCCAGCACACACTCCCATGCCTACACACAACACCCGGGTATCAAGATAGGCGAACCAAAGTAAGCAAAATTCATCTTCTATTGCACTTGCCTGCGTTTCAATAACCTGTGTGATTGCATTCTGTCCTGTGCCTATAATCTCAAAGTCACCTGCTGTACAACCAACAGCTTGGCATCCTGTTGGTAACATGGAGTTCGTGTAATGCTTTCATGAGTTTTTAGTTTCTTTGGCAAAGGTTAAATTTCTGTGAATGTGGCAATAGCGGTTCTTTAAATGCTGCGCAGTAATTACAGAATGACTGGGACAGACAGCTAGCGTCCTGCTCCTTCCTATTTTTCAGGCTGCTAAGTTCGTCTGCATCTTTACTGCAAATTACGATAATGTGATTCCAAAAAGACCTGCTGAGACTCAGCAGGGCTTATGCAGTGATTTTTCACAGCGTCATTTTTTTCAACCAGAAAAAAAAAAAAGGTGGGGAAAAGTGATTGGTTTTAATTATTTTTTTTAATTACTTCCTGCTCACAGATAATTGTCTGGGTGCAGCTGGAAGATCGGTGACTGTGCCATTAGTTTACAGGGGTCAGGATGTGTACTTGTGAGAGATGGTTTTAGAGGCGGCAGTTGTCTCTGGTCAGACCTGGGGTGATCCTCGCAGGCTACATCTGCCTGTGGTTCCCTATTCTTTTGACCAGGCAGCCGCTTGCTTGTCAGGCAGTGCTTTTCCTGCAGGTTCTGTTCTCCTCTTCCTATCTACTAGATTTTTCTTCATGAAAGCCTTAGGTTTTGAGAGTGGTGAGGTAGGTCTTTGCTTCCACACAGCAATCAAGGAGAGCAATTCCAGTGTGTTATTAAGTGAGAGGTGCCCTTAAACCTTTTCCAGCATCACCTCTCCAGATCGAAACAGATGCATTTATAGAGCTGTTTAGACAAGTTTTTTTCCGATAGGTAAATCCCTCTTCTGGATTAAAGCAGAACCAATTCCATTGTGTGGCTAGGAAAGGTGTGCATAAACACGATTTCCTGAAGACGGTAACACAGGACACAACTTGGAACTTGGTGTCAGAGTCTTTGTTTTCAAAGATGCCGAACACCGTGGGAGCTGCCGGGGGCCAGTGCCTGTGAAAATCAGGTTCCCAGTCTCACCGGTCTTAGCTCCATGCCTTCTTGTGGCAGACCTTTTTCTTCTGTCTCTTTCTCCTCTGTTGGTTCAAGTGCAGTGTCCAGAGTAAATACTGGAGTGTGTAATTCCAGGCTGTTTCTCCGGAGGACGCAGGCACGCTAGGACACTTAAACGACTTGCCGACTCAAGAAAATAAAAAGCAGATGAGAGAAACAAGATACCATGTAATGTAATAACCAGATTTCAAAAGAATTTGGTTTATCGCTGCTTCTTCTAGCATATCAACAGGAGATTTATCCTTTAGGATGTTTAAACCTATATTAAAGCAAAATAGCAACAAGCTTACTGAGCCTGGTACCAAATTAAGACATTTATATCCAGTGGCAAGTGATACCTTGTAATTCAGAATGGCTTCTTCAGTGAGAGGCTTTGAAGTGCCAACATCTAATCTAAGGCTTGTTTCAGATGCCCATAATTTTCAGTAGAGAAAACCGAAAGATTAAGATCACCATTTGTATAAGATACTTCACGTACAAAAATTGCAGCAGATTTCTTGCATTGGGCTGGGATCTGCTGAACTGTTTCTGCTCAACTTCGTGAATTAAGTATTTTGCATTAGTTTTATTTCCATATAGATGTGCTTATAATTGTACTCTTTTATGGATTTATTTTGATTATAAAAAGACTAAAATACAATTTTATGAAGGACTCTTGTATTGTATGAAGTCATAGAATCCATAGTTGAGTGCTCCTCTTAAGAAGTGGTGTTTGCTTTAAATTCGCCCGTTTTAATCAAGATGCTGTCTTAAATGCGTGCGGAGTGACTAGTAGGATTTTCCCAGTCTTCACGGTGTTTGGAGCTCTTTGCTGCCATTTCGCAAGCATCTGTAGGTAGTGCGGTGTTGCCACCAACACTCAAGATGCTCACATTGACTGCTGTGTCACCATTTAATAAGGTCTGTTTCAAGCTATCAGGACCTGTGGTTTTCCTCAGAATTAACATGCATTTCTGCTACTCAGTAGCAATTTAAAAAGGAAAATATTTTGTTGATTAAATTAGTTGGTTTCTGAGGATATTTCTTATATATCTTGGTCATGTTGGCACCAAATGTTTATGACGTTGCTCAAATTCTGGTTTATCTGCTGTAATGTTTTGTGTTAAAATCACAAAAGAGCCCAGATTGGAAGGCACCCTGAAAGATCATCGGGTCCAGCCTTTCGTGGGAAAGGGAGCCGAGATGAGATCATCTAGCACTCTCTCCAGCCACATGCTGAAAACCTCCAGTGATGGGGACTCCACCATGTCCCTGGGGAGGTTGTTCCAGTGAATGATTGTTCTTATTCTAAAAAGAATTCCTTCTTGTATCAAGGTGAAACCTCTCCTGGTGCAACTTGTCTTCTCCATGTGGCTCCTTGTGAAGAGAGAGCCTCTGCCCTCTTCATAGCTCTCCCTTAGGTACTGAAGCTCTGGGATGAGGTCCCCCTGAGCCTTCTTCAGGAAGAAGAGATCAACTCCTTCAGTCTTGTCTCATAGGGCATCCCCTTGATCATCTTTGTGGCTCTCCTTCAGACCCTCTCCAGTCTGTCCGTGTCTTTCTTGAGTTGTGGGGACCAGAGCTGGCCACAGGGGTCTAGGTGTCCTGACCAGTGCCGAGTAGAGCTGAGGAACACTTTTCTGTTTGCAAGAATGGGGCTCACTGGATAGGTGGCTGTGTGCCTCTGGCACGTACCGGAACGGTGTGATTTGCAGTTGCGTTACAAATGGCTGCTTCGGAACAGACACAGTGAACTGTTTGGTGTGTGAAAAGTGTTTATGTGCAGTGATTCTCAGTGGGATGAAATGAGATTATTTTACTTTAGGGAAGCGGATGCCTGTCTTGTCTTTCAACTTTGTGAAGCTCTCTGCTGGAGCATACCTAAGATGCTGCGTGCTTCGTGTGGGAAAGCAAAGTTTCTGTGTGATTTTCTTTTTTTTCAGTAAGCAGTGTAACTTCATAGGAATGGCACTAAGATATTTTTCATGGCTGCTCCATTTTTGGATATTGGAGAAATTCTTGTTTATTGTGCCAGATGATGGATATACACTGTACTGGAGCAGGTCCAGCAAAGGGACACTAAGATGAATGAGGGAGTGGAGCATCTCTCGTGTGAAGAAGGGCTGAGGGAGCTGGGATTGTTCAGCCTGCAGAGGAGAAGGCTCGGGAGGACCTTACCGATACGGATAAATACCATACGGGAAGGCACAAAGGAGAGGCAGCCAGACTCTCCTCCGTGGTGCCAGAGGCAGGACAAGAGGCAGTGGGCGCAAACTGAAACACGTGACTTTCCAGCGGAGCCCGTGTTTGAGTGTGAGGGTGGTCAGAGACTGAACAGGCTGCCTGTAGGCTCTGGAGTCCCAGTCTGTGGAGACATTCAACACCCGCCTAGACATGATCCTGCACAGCCTGCGCTGGCTGACCCTGCTTGAGCCAGGGTTGGACTGAGGGTAGATGACCTCAAGAGCTTCCTTTCAACCTCAGCAGTTCTGTAGTCTTCTATTCCATCTATTCCTTACTTTAGATACTATAAGAATCCGAAGCATATAGTAGATCATAATTTACTTGATTAAATCATGTAACACTGCCATGATAAATTTCTATGCTACAGACCTGAAGTCATTCCAGTAGAGATCACTGTCAAATTCCACCAGAGATGACAAAGCAGGTTTTCTCATTTGTCATGTCTAATTTAATTGCAAGTTACAGTTCTAATAGAAATATACATCATGAAATAATCAGAGAATTCTTTTTAATTCTGCCGGTCTTTATTTACATCTTCCTAACCCAGAGCAGTGTAACTTTACTTCTGTTTCCTTGGCACCTAGCCACGGGATCCACTCCTCGGCAGCAGGCTTCACAATGCCGGGATTCTGGGGGTTGGCAGTGGCAGGCAAGCAGCAGGCCCTGGCAGAGACAAGGCTGTGGTGCAGCCTCGTGCCCTGGCTTGCTCGCCTGCTTCGCTGGTCATCAGACTTGACTCTTCCTGACTCATGGACAAAGCTGCTGGTGGAGGTGCCAGACAGTGTTGTAAGAAGCAGGACGTAAGGGACAGAAGAAAAATACTTGGTGCCCCAGGATGAGGGAGTGCATGTGGTTAGGACCAGCTCTCTAGCTTGTGACATCTTTCTTCCCTTAGCAGTTGAACGGCGTCTCCCATGGTCTGTACCGGTGGTAGCACCGTGCCTGGAGGGGACTCATCTCTGTGCCTGTCTGTGCTCAGCTCAGCTGACCTGCTGGGGTCGCGATCCATTGAGTTTTGTCCCCAGAAGCTGTCTTCTACAATCCTGGTTAAAGCTCTTAGCGAGATACCTGGGTTTGTACTGATGTCAGGGACGTGAGGCATTTTAGGAACTTTTCTTTCTAGGGATTTCTTTCTTACCAGTGATTACCAAGAAGCATTTCCTACTTCTGGCAAGCTCTTTAGCACCTTTCATACAGGAATTATCCAAGAGTTAGGATTCTGAAGGGGTGTAAATCAGTAATAATGTGACAAACGAAAATACTTGTTTTGAATAATGTTTAAGAAGCTTTTATGGACAGTAATGCAGGGGGTCAGGGGATGGGGAGGGAGCTCCCCTTTCTAAGTACTCTGTGCTCACTGGATGGAGTTGGCAGCGGTCTTCTGCTCTGCCTGTGTGGAGGATGTGCTCCCATACCACAGGCTCACCCCTGAAAGCCGTACAACAGCTTGTAGGTGGCCAGAGGATGCTCCATAAATAATTTTCTCCTAGCATATGTGAGCAACTGGAACCACTCAGTATACCACAAAAGTAGTATTTTTCACGCTTGATGAGATTAAGTGTACTATTTTTCATTATTTCAAGTCTTTGGACTCATCGAATGGCCATGAAGCAATGTCTCTGCTCTTGCCATCTCAAAACCCAGTGCAGGGTGACCTTTGGAGCTCCTGAGCAATGCGCTGCTGCTACTGGCTTGGAGGGACATAGAAAGGACTTGGAACAGTGCTGTGGATAATGAGAATATTCAGTGCCCTAGCAGGGAGGGTTTATTGGTTTGGTTGTTTTTTTTTTAACGGAAAGTCATTCTTTAAGACAGAGATCATCCTCCAGATGCTGGGATTAGGAAGACCGCTTTGGCAGAGGACGCGCCTGTAGCTGCACTCGGCAGCTGCTGTTTGGTTTCCTTTAGTTCAGCTGAACTCTTTCTGAAGTATTATCAGTACTGGTGGCTAAGGGATTAGATTTCCCTCCTCCAATGATCTATGGCAGAATGCTTTGTTACTTTTCTTTCCTGTGTTATTTCCTTTCGTTCAATTTCCAAGTTAAAAAAAAAGGTGATGTTTTGGAAATAACAGAATTATTTACTATATATGAAGAGATACTTTAAAGGGTTGCAGTTTGAACGGCCAATCTTGTTACTCGCCTTTAGTTGCCAGGGAAATCATTCCTAATGCAATCAAACAAACAGATAAGAAAAACAACAAGCAAGGTGTAGTTTAAATTGCATGCTAGGTAATTATTTACTTGATGCTTTGCTTGAAACTGTGCCATCCTGTGAAGTTTCAGCTCTAGAGTATTAACAAAGTCCAAACCTGGCATTCAGAAGCTTTGAAGCATGTACATTGCCAAAAATAAATTTACCTTGAAGTATATTACCAATTGTGATGGGATCAGTAACTCCCTTAAGCCATGTTGCCTTTGCAGCCTGTAAGAGGTATACTGTCCCCCTTTAGTTACAATGTGAGTTCAGAAACTGAAATTTAACTTTCAGAGTATCCTAGGCAGATGTTGGTGTTATATATGTAACTGACATATGCTGTTGTTTTCTGGCTTCTTGTTTGCACTTTAATGCTTTTTTTTTCCTATTTTTCTGGGTTTTTTTTCTACTGCTCCCATATTTTGAAATCGGAGGATGTTTTGAATTAGTTTAACTTTTGTTTAGGCAGTAGGAAATGATTGCTTAAACATGTCAGATCTTATCTCTGCTGACAAAAAAAGTTATGATTCTTGCAAATAGATCATCAACATGACTGACATTGTTTATTGTACTTCTGTTTTTAGAATAATATATAAATGCTCTATGTGTGACACTGTGTTTACTCTACAACCTTTGCTCTATCGCCACTTTGATCAGCACATTGAAAACCAGAAGGTGTCTGTTTTCAAGTGTCCAGACTGTTCTCTTCTGTATGCACAGAAACAGCTTATGATGGATCATATCAAGGTGTGTAGGCATCTTCTCTTGTTTCGTTCATAGATACCGTTTGTGATGCAATGTATGCTGTCAGAAAATATTGTCAAATGGCACAGAGTAACAAGCACGCTGCTGAGAGAGACAGGTGTTAATGATTCCAAGAGAGTAATCTGTGAATGATGTTCTCAAATGTTAAGATGTTACATATTGTACGGTCTTTAGCATACCTGTGATGTACTCACTAACTCTCTTTTTCGATGTGAAAGCTGATTTTGGTGTACTGAGAATATCTCAGTGCCTTGCCTTCGGTAGGTCATTTTATCAAAATATTAGCGGGGTATAGTGCAGTAAGTCAGTCCAATCCCAGTCTGTACTGAGCCTTCTTTACAGTGTTGTCAGGACTGCTCTAGTTGTTAGGAGCTGAGAATGCCGCGTACATGATAAATTCAAAGCTCTGATGTTCAGAAGTCACTGGTAGGAAACAGTATGTTTCTTGGATTGATGTAGGGGTTGTTTGTGCGTGTTTACATACAAACATGAACACATGCATGCTTTGAAAAAACTTGAAGTGGTTTTTTTTAAAAATACCCTTAAAACAGAAGCAGATTTACCATCATCCTTGCAAATCGTGTTTTTTAACAATGAGCAGTCCCCTGGCTAGGATTTGTTAGCTGTGTATTTTACACACACTGTATTACCTTGGGTCATACATACCAACTGTGTTAGCAGTGCTGAATTTCTTATGTCTTATTAACCTATGGAGCCTGGTAACAGCGGAAGTTCTTTACACCATTGCCAAATACTGTGATCCAGCATGGTAGCACTTAATTCAGTGGATATCTCTTGCAGCGACACATAAGACTTCATATAATTCGTATACAGAACAGCAGAAAACCAGACATCTTTCCTTTCTGCTGAAACCACCATTTTACACTTTAGTCTCAGCTAAGACACTTGTAACCCCGGAAATCTCTGAAGCTGTGTCGAAAACAGGCTCACAAGTCTTGAAAAAAGTAGCTGGTCTTAAAGCCAATCTTAAACCTGAAGAGGAGACAGGGAAGGGCTGACTCAAGACATTCAGCAGGATAAGGACTGGATATTTAATTTGTTTCTGAACAGTTCATATTTACTGTAAGAACCATCCTTACATTTATGCCAGGTATTTTAAATAGCCCTCTCATGCAGCAATGCAAAGTATTGTTTTCTATTTCCTTTGATCTACTTGTGCTGGGAGTTTTTGTTCGGTTGTTTGGTTTTTTTTAGCTAAATAGGCAAATTCCATATATTGCAGTGTATGTATTGTTTATGTAAGCAGTTCTTCTTGACTAAGGTATTATTGTAAAAATATTGTTTTATCTCTATGTAACTATTTCTTTAAGACCCGCAAACAACTAATTAGGAGCACGATCTTACTGTAGTTAGGGCCAAAAGCTATTGTTATATAAAGTAGGGTTGCTCGGCATCTGTAATTGTCAAGTTAGTTACTTGCAATTTGGGCACTATTTAACTCTGCTGACTTTAGTGTTCCCTGGCAGTGTTTGTACTTGAAACCAGCGTGGTTTTAGCATCTTTCACTCTAATTTACTCCAGCGTTTTTGAGAACAAGAGGATTAGAACGTAGAGGTGCAGTAACAGTAGTACTGCTTTTATTCAGAATTGCTGGTGCCGATACATTTTGGATGTGCGTACAGTAGTAGGGATGGCAGCAGCAGAGTGTAAATTGGACCACAGTTAAGGGGGAAATAAAAAAAAACAAACCAGTAAGAGGGTTTAGATAAAAGCAGAAAAGGACTCAGGGAGAGGACAAGTGCCAGAGAAGGGCAGAGCTCAGCCCAGCTGCACAAAAAGTAATTGGTACGGCTAGACGTAAACCATCAGGGCAGAGAACACGTGGATGAAAACAGAAGCTCAGGAGGAGATTCTTTAAAGCTACAAAAAATAACCTAGAATAATTCCTGCAGATGTGAATGTTTCTTGTTGTCTCATTTTCCTTTAGCATTTGCTACAGGAGAATGTCGTAACAGCCAGCGACAAGTGGGGAAGGTCTGGGCCAGACGGGTCACACTCCCAGTTCTGCTGGCGAGCTCCAACTCCATGTTACGCTTCAACGCTTTTTGTTTATTTTCGTATACGCAATGGAATTTCAAATACTGTATTTAAAAGACATTTAGAAAGTTGAGCACTAACATTTTATACGCTGACAGGTTAAGCTGGGAAGGAATCTCCAGGTGGTAGCCTGAGAGCACAGGAACCTCCTTTCTGCCTGCCCTGTGCTGCTCTCTTGCGCTGGTGCAGGGGCAGCCTCCTCCTTTACAGCACAGCTTCAGTTTGCGCTCAGAGACAGTCGGGTGGTCCTGTGCACTTTGCATTTTAACAAGATTTTATTTTTTTAATTACTGTCTTGTCTTTTAAAAGTTGTTAAATGGAAGAACACATTCTGTAGGTCAGGTTGAATATCAGATTTGTATTCTCAGAATCAAAAATGTATTGGATGCTTTTTTTGTTTCTGAGATGACCTGTAGAAAGAATAACTACATTTGGGATGGCTAGACCCATCATCCAGGCGAGCTATACTAAAGGTCAGTAGATGAGATGGTCAGAACACCGTTATTGCAGAGGGCAAGCGTTTCCCTACGAAAGACCTTGATAGTGGATCCATGTCCAACGGTATGTTCCGTCTAGCCTGCAGTCACCTTTCGTGGCCCAGCACCCCGCTGGCCCATTCCTGTTGTGTCTGTGCATATACACAGAACTCCGATGCACAGCTGAAGCCTAGGTCATCCCCAACTAGTCAGCGTTTTGGTAAGCTCAAGTGCCACACCAGCATCTGATGCTGCCTCCAGAAACTGGGGGAGGAGGAGGAAGAAGAGTTCTTCCCTTCTCACTGAGTGTTTGCTTGAAGTCTGGAAATAAATTGGTGAGGAAGGATCACTCCCTAGGGGTGCTTGAGAACAGCTTGTTAGACACCTCTTAGCGGCCCCCCTCCCCGGGCTCTGGGGGAGCTGAGCCCTGCACACCGTTGCTGCTGAGGATTGTTAGCAGTCTAGCCCCAAGTTAGGGTGCTCATAACCTGAACGTGGAGTAAAACAGGGCTTAACTCAGCCTCAGCATAAAATAGTAGTATATCCTAAACAATATAGTTGCTTGATCTTTCCAGAGTTGCCTTTTCCTGTCTTAGTTACCAATGTGCAAAGTCCGAATGTGTCAGTAAAAACCTTTCCTTCTTGGAAACCTCTATTCATGTAGTTTGAAATGAGGATACTCAACTAGTATGTTAGGTAAGTAAAGCAAGAAATCAGAGTACTTCTTGAGTCTCTTTTTCCTCCCTATTAAACAGCAATTTAAATTTAACCTACAAAGTCTCTCCCTTTTTTTCTCTATCAACTGGAGACTACTCTAGCTACAGATGGTGTAGGTTAGTGTTGTTGGCTCCTTTCTCTATGCTAGGCCTTGCCTTTACTTAGTTATGTTTCTTTAAGAATGTTGTCTGACAATAGCGTGACAAAGAAGTAAATGAAGACTTTTGATTCAGAAGATCTTTGCATTTTGTCACTAAAACTGTATGTTCTGTGTTATTTCTGTATTTTTTTTCTCTTTTATTGTAGTCTATGCATGGAACTCTGAAAAGTGTGGAGGGGCCACCAAACCTGGGGATAAATCTGCCTCTCAGTACTAAACCCACAACTCAGAACTCGGCCAGTCACAACAAAGAAGACGCAAAATCTGTCAACGGGACAGAGAAGTCAGAGAAGAAATCTCCTCCTCCCATAAAGAAAGCAGAGCCTAAAAAAGTCGCTAATCCCGGCTGGACATGTTGGGAGTGCGACAGACTCTTCACTCAGAGAGACGTTTATATCTCTCACATGAGGAAAGAACATGGAAAGGTAAATGAATAATGCTCAATTACAAAAAAGTGAATTAAACCTTAAATAAGAAGTAATTTTTTTTTTCCAAATCAGTTGTGATTTTGCAAATAATTTCTTTAGGTTCCACTGTTACTCTTCTCTATTCCTGTATCTATTTTATCTTTCTCTCTTTGGCTGCTTAGTTTTTGTTGTTTTCTACACAGTTCTACTGAGAAAATCCACACACTCTTACTTAACTGTAGGCTTGTTCATCCAGTACCGAAATTTCAAGATGGAAGGAGCGAAAGCTGCTACAGTATTTCATCCAAGTCATCTAATTTGAGCCAGGTTCTCATTTCTTCCTTTGTGCCTTCTTGGCTCACTCCCTCTCTGTTGAAAATTCATTAACTATTAGACTCAGAAAATGGGGCCTTGTTTTATTGGTCCAGTGAGTGCCAAACAGCATTTAATTTTAAGGGCAGACTCACTCTAAGATTGAGACATTGCTCTAATCGTACACTCGTAGGTTGAGCAAGTTGAATTGTGTATTTAAAACATCTGGATTTGAGACAGCTTACTTAAAATGGATTGAAAGTGAAATATGGGAATGTTGTGTTACCCAGTCAGCAGAGAGACAGCTTGATGGCCCTGCTGCATCCCATAGCTTTTCCAGTTAAATGAAATGAAGAAGACTGGCAGGTAGGCAGTAGTGAAGCTGCTACTCAGGTGGGCCCTTCTTCACCGCGTTTGAGACAGGCTGTCGCAGCTGCCGCTGACTCGCAGCACCCCTCTGCCCACTGGCGCTGTCCTTCGCTGTGGGCTGGTGAAAATGGTCTGGTTCTTTCCTCAGCTGGGGAGCAGGGAATTAAACTAATGTACTGTGCTGCACTGCAGAGAAAGAGCAGAACTGGAAGGGATAACAGGCTGATTTTGTCAAAGTGGAGAAGCATCATCCTGAGTGAAAATCTGTAGCTTTCAGGATGCTAATATCCCATAATAAATGACAGCACATTTCCAGACGTTTCCGTGTCCCTTCAAATTGCAGTGCTTATCTCTAAAGCTGTTGTGCAAATTACTTTATTCTCTTTATAAACCTTCTGTGGAAAAGCAGAAAATGCCAGACCACTGAGTATCATCTCTAATTTCCTTACAACAACTTCAAGCAAACAGCACCCAAGCCTGACTGACAGGAGACTATTTCCATGCGGCTCCTTGCCTTCAGGAACTCCCACTCCATTCCTTCAGCCTCCCTGCTGGAGAGAGTCTTGTAGCTACCTTGCCAGTGCCCTTGGAATGAATCAACCCAGTACGTGATATGGGTCTAGTAAATACTGGAATTCATTTATAGTCTCTTTTTCTTAAGAATGACAGGTGTGGGCTAAGTGCTCTCAAACAGTCTATGCAGAATGTTTGTTAAAAACTTCAATTAAGCAAGTCACGGGCTATCCACGAAGTCCATTTTCAAGCAAGGTATTTGGAGATAATTAGTTTCAAACTTCCAATCGCTGCTTTTGCACAGCCAGTGAAGGTCTGGAGCTGTAACCCTTCTTAGTTGATCCCAGGCTGGATTATTCAGAGGTAGTCTTAGGAGAGGTATTGCCATGTCTTGAGTTTCCAGCTCTTGCTGGGAAATGTCTACACAGACAGACAGACAGTCACTTTTTCTGTATCTTCTTCCTGAGCTGGTTGAAGGTGAGCCAGCTGTAGGGTAGGAAAATTTGTAGCCAGCTTGGTATAGCTCTCTGCCTGATCCTAAAAGTGCTATTTTAGAAAAAAAAACAAAACATAGAAAACGTTAGCTCAGACAAAGGGTGGTTCTAACAAGTCTGTACAGGTGCTGGCTTGAAACTGGATCATGTGTGTCTGGACTCAGCCAGGTAGACGTACGCTGAGCTTCCTGGGGCTGGTGTGTTCCTGTGAAAGGACAGATGTTTTCCAAGCAGGAATTGCTTTGCCAGTTCTGACTTGCTGTGCACCTAATTGAACATCTTTCTTCCTGTAAAGACAAGATGCTTTACTATAAGTCATGCAGCACCTAATTACAGACTCATTTTTTAGTTCTTTCAGTTTTGGCTGCCATTGCAGGTACGAATGCATCCAGGATCCTATTTGTCTCTCTATCTTGGATCTTCACAACAAATTTGGGATCTAATTACCTGTGAAATGAAGGAGGAAAATGGATTGGGGATGTTTCCATTTCCTTACTGCCGCTACTCCAGTTGACAAGACGTGCCATTTGAACTGAGTTCTAGGACTGATGGAACTTAAGGACAGGACCATGTCATTCATTCTTACATAGTCTGCAGTTTGGGAGATGTTATTTGTTCAGATATTAGAGCTCCTGCGGGTGTGTTCTGCTGGAATGACATAGATGGGCAACCCTCCATCCTTCCCAGCTTCCTTCCTTCTCTTTCTCCCTCCACTTACACTGTAGTACAAACAGAATTCCCCAAACAGACGTCCCTCAAGTTGGCATCAGACCTTATCTCTCATTTCTTCGTGACTTTTCTGAGTCCTGTGAGTGTGTCGGTCTCCACGACGTTTTGCTTTGCTCCTTATGTGCTCGTCACTCCTCCTTGGACATGACTGATGAGGCCTCTCATTCAGCAGCTGCAGGTGAGGTTAGGTGCTGAGAAGGGAAAGGTCACTCTGCAGTGAAAGTAAATCTCCCACCCTACTGCCTTGACCGATCCAGAAATAATCCACTGATCCTCCTTCCTCGCTGCTTTGCAAGAAATTCACTTCATTCACAGTCTGAGACACCAGTTCACAACTGGTGCGAGCTGTGCGTGTAACTGGCGCTGGCCGCACGGCTGTGGCAGAGGTGCCTGTCCTCTGCAGCGTGGCTGCAGCAGCAACACTGTGTACTTGGAGATGGGGCACCAGACACCAGTAAATGATGTTTCTTTCCTATTATCAACAGGTTTGACACATGCACTGCGTTTACTGAGCTCTGTTAATTAATGTGGTTTTCTTTTTTTTAAAGCAAATGAAGAAACATCCGTGTCGACAATGTGACAAATCTTTCAGTTCATCTCATAGTTTATGTCGTCACAATCGTATCAAGCACAAAGGCATTAGAAAGGTTTATACGTGCTCGTAAGTTCTACTTTTATTTATTCAGAAACAGAGTATAAACCAACAAAAGAATGTTGTTAGTTGAAATTCTTTTCTTGATTACATAAAAGCCAGTGTCCCGTTCATTCAAATGAATCGGTTGTTTAGATACACAGCCAGGCCAAACTCTCCGTGCTGTCCTGCAGGCAGAGGCAGAGCAGGCCGCTCAGAATGCAAATGGCTCTCGGGGGCTTTGTCCAGCAAATCCCAACCGCGCAGAGCTGAGGGTTTGCAGGGCTGATGGTTCTACAGAGATGAACTTGTTTCCAGTAGGCTCTCAAGTACACAACCCACTCATCTAATCCACGAAAGCCGGTATTTGTAGTATTTTTCTCATACATAAAAGAGTGTGTAATGTCAAAAAATTCTCTGTGACGTTTAAGTGGCTGGAGAGAGGATACAGAAATGAATGTAAAAATCCTTTTCAATCAGATAAGACCTAAAATACAGACTTTGTGTTATATCTCTTTGCTGACAGTTCTGTGTGTATTTGCATGCTGCGGAACCGAGTTTGAGGTTCTCAAAAGGAGGCCGCCAGCAGCAGCTGCTCTCTCTGGCTGAGATCTTACCGGTCCCTTATCAGCCACGGTACGAGCTCTGCTTTGCCACAGAAAGCACAGGGCCCAGTGCCGTGGAAACGTGAGTCTGCTGCGCGTGCCACAGCGCTCCGACAAAGCGCCTCACAGCCGCCTGTCTCCCTGCGCTTGGTTACCTGACACAACCCACGCGTCCGATTGTTTCTAACATGCCCTTCATTTGTGCCTCAGCCTACACCCGCTGGCCAGCCCAGACACCGTTTCTCTCGCCCTGTGACAAGTAGCATGTGCCTGGTTTTTCATACTCTTTGAGCAGAAAGCGTGCAGTGGTTCACCATTTCCATTTCAGAATGCCTTTTTTTTTTCCAGTTAAATGAAACAGCTTTTAAAAAGTTAAAGCCTTAGGAGAGAGACTCAGAGCGAGAGCATTACAGTTTAACTTCTCTCCTGTGGTCCTTCTTTGGCCATCACTCCCCCAGACACCTGTACAATATGTTACAACGCTGGAGTTGAGGAGGAATACATTTTGAAACGTATTTCAGAAAGTAAGCACATGAGAGGTTTAGAAGTATTGCAGCTGGTTCTGTGCCGGAGAGCAAAGCACAGATTGTGGAAGACAGCTTTGTTCTGCTCGTTAGTTTGATGTTGGAGAGGGAGCAGAGAAAGAATTCCTAGTTCCAAGGAGATAAAGCATTTAGATTTGAAAGGAGCGAGTGTTCCCCCTACGTGGAAGACGATTGCTTTCCCTATGATACTTAAATCATGGAGAACTTGGGAAAGCGTCTAATGGAATGTACAGTTTGGTGATGTTAGCAGAGATCCAAGAAGCAAACTTGGATGCCTCCAGGTTTTATTCTGACTAGGACTTTGTACCATTTTGAGTATTACCTTCAGAGCACTTCTCATTTGCTCTGAATATAAATTGTTCAAATGTTTCTAATTTTATTTTGCAATTATGCTCATTTTCTTATAATAATTACCTGTTGGAAAAACATTGTCTCTGTCTTCCATAGGTTGCACTCTGGTCTGGATTTATTCACTAGCCCTTATGTATATTCTCCAGAATACTAGGACTTTTGTTAAGCCTGACTCTCTGTGCACATCTGCTCCCTGTTCACGCAGGCACTGCCCAGATTCAAGACGTACTTTTACCAAGCGGTTGATGTTGGAAAAACACATTCAGCTGATGCATGGCATTAAGGACCCTGATGTGAAAGAAATGACAGAAGCAACCAATATGGAAGAAAGGGAAGTAAAAGAAGACACAAAGGTAATCACGTGGAACATGCATTTAGTCACCGAGAGTGACACTTAACAGCATTTTTAAAGGATTTGGGGCTCTGTGCGATACATAATTTTGCCTGCGATGGCATGTCCAAAGCTGGCAGCAAAACCACAAACATCTCTGGTTTTTAAAGTGTACTGTTGCCCTTTGCCTGACTCCCTTTCACCCCAAGGCGTTGTTTTCTTATTTAAGTGTTGAAAATATGGCAACTGTGCACTGTGCCTTCATAAACCCCACGGAGCAATATCTGAGCTACGTAGGGTGCAGAGGGTTCTTGAGAAATACTCATTTCAGAAGGACGTGACAAGGAGAATATGAAAAATGATCAGTTTACTTAGTTTTTAAAATTGTACACGTTGATTCATCCTTTGGCGATATTTTAGTTTGGTTGCTAACAATCAGGAGATAATACGTCGAGACAAATTTCAGGCAGGAAACAATATTAAATGACTAAAAGGGAGTTCCAGAGAGTAGTGCTGAAAAGTTCCTCAACTGATACTCTACATTCTGTACACAACTGAAGTCACATTAGCATGTGTGCTTGGACACCGTTAACGCTGGCAAGTATTTATACAGTGTAGTTGATACAGTGGCTCTATCAGAACCTGACGAAACTCACAGATTTCCAACATGAACAGCATATATTTGATTCTATTACTTGAAATACTGCATTTATCAGAATTGTACTGGAATCTACTACGGGAAAGGTTTTGAAGTTTGCAGGTCAGATAGTTGCCAAAAGAATTGTGTGTTTATGCTTACAGGATGTACCATTTATGGATTTTTTTTTTTTTTAGGTTCCTAGTCCAAAGCGCAAATTGGAAGAACCTGTACTGGAGTTCAGGCCTCCACGAGGTGCAATCACTCAGCCGTTGAAGAAGCTAAAGATAAATGTTTTTAAAGTTCACAAGTGTGCTGTTTGTGGCTTTACCACAGAAAACCTTCTCCAGTTTCATGAACACATTCCTCAGCATAAATCCGATGGCTCTTCATACCAGTGCAGGGAATGTGGACTCTGCTACACATCTCACGTGTCCCTCTCCAGGCACCTCTTCATTGTACATAAGCTGAAGGAGCCTCAGCCAGTATCAAAACAGAATGGGTCTGGGGAGGATAATCAGCAAGAAAATAAACCCAATCATGAGGACGAGTCACCTGACAGCGCGGCATCGGACAGAAGATGCAAAGTGTGTGCAAAGACTTTTGAAACTGAAGCGGCCTTAAACACTCACATGAGAACACATGGCATGGCCTTCATCAAGTCCAAAAGAATGAGTTCAGCTGAAAAGTGATCAGATTGTTTGGAACACAGAAATCTCTCTCCACATTGGAATACTAATGACATTTTTTGCTACAGAAAGTTCAAGGTATAATAGTGTTAACAGTACTGTTCAGGCTGTTGCAATATATTCTGCATAAAAGTGTCCCCTTCACCTCATTGTCTATACCCTCAAAACCATTGAAGCAGTATTTGAGTTGAAAAGAGTTTGTATATATTTAAACTAATAACTTTTATACACTTTGTTATGTGTTTGTATTGGTATCTAGTGGCAAATCTGGTTTTTTGTGTTTTGTTTCTGTTTTTTTCTAGTAAGTTTCTTTTAAAACAGAGTTCCAAATGCTGGGGCAGTTCCTTAGGTTCTCTTAAACTCTTTCTTATTCGAATGCTTCTGAAGGAAAGTTTAGCTAATGGAGGTGCATCAGAAGGCAGCGCTTGGAAGGGAAGCAGGCTAAGGGGAGGTTTTACATTCTAACAACTTGTGCTTCTGAAGCTTTTAAACTTTCTCTTTTAAAATATACATATAAAAAAAAAAAAAAAAAAAAGAAAAGAAAAAAAGAAAAAAGTACCAGTGCATATGTTAACATGCAGTGCTCATTTTAGGCGGCAACAACAGACAGGTGCAGACCCCCTAGAATGATGAAGTACTTCTGAAAACTGTAATTGCACAACTCTCTGTATTATGAAGTGATTTTTTTTTTTTTTTTTTTAAGGCTATCAGGTGCTTGTGATCAAAGCTCAAATTGCTACAAAAGGGCTGGGCTGCTCTGGATTTAACAAAGACAATGTAATTAGAGGAACAGGTTTATAATTACAATGTTTTTTGTCATGTAATTTATTAAACGTTATATAGAAGCAAGTACACAGCATTATATATTTTCCTTGATTTCTGGTTCCTGACAGAAAACAGTTAACCCTTGCTACAGGTGTTGGTATTTCCCAGCTCTGTATGCTGATGCCAAATGTTCTGGTGCTCAGTGTCACACACACCACAGCTGTCAAGAAGCTAATAACACACCAGCCTACGTGAGCGTTAACGGGGGCTTTCCGCTTTCACACGGGCAGCACGGAGCTAGTCCAGCCATTTCAGACTCGTACCCGACATCACTAGTTACGCTTTCGCCAGGTGCACACAGGTACCGTCCCTTTCATAGATAGTTCTCTGTGAGAGTTATATTTTCAGTTTGTTTTTGCATTTTATACCTTGTATGTATCCCTAAAAAAAACCCCAACATTTTGTACTTTTTTTTAAAACAAATTGTGTATATACAGATAGCTGCATGATATACAGTAGTAATTGTTCGGTTCCTTACAAGTCTTGCTGCTGTCAGATGTTACTATACACTATGTTCATTACAACTGTATTAAATGCATTTCCTATGTAAATAAATGTGGAGCATTTTGCCCCTAAAGATTTGTGAGATTCTGTTATTTATCATTCAATTTTAACAGTTTGAAAGATGGAAGTGTTTGAAAAAATATGGATCCTTCTCAGCCACCTCTGTGAAACTTCTTAGTCACTCTGGAAATTGTATATTGGACACATGAGTTCTGCCTTCTCTCTTCATCTCCATCCTTCATTTGGGTTATTGGTAAATGCTTGTTCTCCATTTATATGACTCGCACATTGAGTGGTTTTGAGGTGCTTCTCCACCCTAGAACGTACAGCTGGCGTCGCAGGATCTTCGTGTGTAACGTACACTGGCCATCACTGCCCTTCCCATTCAGTGTATACCTCTTGAACACTTGTTTGTTGATGTGCACTGTCAACTGTACAACAAATGAGTTCTCACTATGCAGAATGGTGTTTTGTATACAGTGAACAGATAATAAAAGTTAAATTTTCACAGCCATTATTTATACTTTTCCTTATTTTCCCTTTTCACTGTCTTGCATCTGCAAGGGACACCGCAAACCAGTAACTTCTGTCATGGTTGGTGCTGCCACGAGGTAAAACTCTGGAAGTTGCTGACAAGTCACCTGAAAGCTGTCTACCTTCTGAGTAATTCCAAGATTCCTGGGGACCAGTAGTGAAACCAGACAGGCCTAAGCAGCCAGCAGTGGGGCTGGGAGACCCAGGGAAGCCAACACTGATGCAGAGGCCACCCGCGGTCAGGAGCCTCCCCCTTCCGAGCCTGTTCCAGGCACCGAGCCTCCTCTGCCATTGCAGACACCCCTGGGAGACAGGGAGATGATTTCCTGAAGACCAGGAGGGGAACAGCACATGGTAAGGAATGGAAGACACCGGCAAAAAGGCAAAAAATCGCAGTTTGCGTGCCTAAAGGAACACCTCTTGTAAACTATACGGAAAATATTTAAATATATCTTTACTTGAGATCTGACGTTTGAAGTGTTTGTTTTTAATTAATGTTGTGACACTGACAGTCAATTACAACGATGACGTTAATACTCCTTTCTACACTTCCTTTCCTCTGAGGATTTAGCAGTAAATTAAAGCTCATAAAACCTCTTTGTGAGGTAGGAAAGAGATCACTTGGCCTCCACTGTTCTGCAGCCGCTCTCTTGGTTGAACACAGAGATACTTAACATTGCACATCAACTTCAGCAAGCAGGTTAGAACAAAAATACTAAATTAAGGCTTCAGGGAGCATTTAGGCAGCAAGACAATGCTCTAGTGTTGGGTCTGGGGTTAACCTGTGGCCGCTTCACCCTGATCACCCTGTACAAAGGCAGGGATTCCTGATCTCTGTGGAGGCACTGACTGACAGGGATGGGGGGGTGTGTGTGTATATATATATATATATGTATCCTCCCCTGTTGTGTGCTATCCCATTCAATCCCTTCTGCTTCTCAGCGAGGTGGTGAGCTCACTGAGACCTCTTCTCAAGTATCCTGCCACACAGGAACTGCCTGACCGGGACCGCAGCCGCCTGTTTGAGAACGGGGTGACTTGCCGATTGGAGCTGCACTCCTCAGCGGCACAGCCAGTCCCACCCGCCCTGCTCAGCCTCAGCTGCCCGAAGCGTGGGTGCCCAATGCCCGCAGCCGAGCTGGGGACGGCGGATAGCAGGGCCTGACGGGACAGAGAGGGCAATGCCCAGCCAGAGAGCAACGGCCAGCGCCTGCCCTGGCCCTGAGGCAGCCCTCAGTGCAGCCTCTGCACAGCAAGGCCAGCACAGCCTAAATAACACTAATTTTTCACCTGCTAGTACTGGTTAACACTGGCAGTGCCAGCATGTGCCAGGCACCATGCTGGGCTGACGGTTCATCCCAGAGCAGTAGGACACACCCGCAGTGCCCGGACGCCACACTGACCAGCTCCACTTGTCCTCGGGGCTGTGTGTACGTGGGGTCTTTGGAAAGGAGTCAGTGAGGCTGTAGCGCCACGCAGGAAAGTTCTAAATACATCTTCATGGGGACACACACTTACTTATCAGGGGAAAAGTAACACAAAATGACAGCGTAGGAGTTTACAATTGGCCAGAGAGGCAGCATGGAGCCAGCCCTTCGCATTGTGCGCAGGGCCACACGGAGACACTTCCAAAACGTTCAATTTGCCAGCAACAAAAGTGCCCTTGAGAAAGGCTGTGAGATCGGCGGGAAGGAACAATGAGCACAGCAAAGTGGGACACCAGGTCAGCCAGAGCCACCTCGTTCATGCAATCAACCCCACGGGAAGCAAACAGTTCTGCTGTGGGAAAGGCGGCAAGTGCAGGGCGCCCCTCCCGCCGAGGGACCGCGCCGGCTGTGCGTCCACACCGACAAGCTGAGGAGACCCGCGTACGGCTGGCACAGAACCAGTGCCCAGGCCAGCGCTCTGTGCCTCGAGGTGCCGTGGCCGTGCTGGATGGGGTGGCGCACAGCAGCACCATGGCCCTCTGGCCGTGCCCAGAGGGACCGGCCCGCAGGCAGCGATGGGGGGAACGGCGGTGAGAAGGAACAGGCTGAAGCACAGCTGTGGCGGGCAGCACAGAGGACTGGTCACAGTGTGACTAGGGAAGCCGTGCCCTACACGGAGCAGAACATTCAGAACTAACAGAAGTCATATTTTTTAACTGTCATAGTTAAACAGTGAAATTCGGTGCCACAGAAAACTAAGAACATCAAGGTTTCAGCAAGAAATGCATTTATAGGAAATACGAACATTTTGGAAGGATTTCTCCATTTCGTATTTTGATAGAGTAACACCTGTGCAAGAAACCAGATTACTTTGCACCTGCCCTGTGTTGTTTCTTTCTTTGTTCACATTGCCAGAGCCTGGAACAACAGGGTCTTGAGCCGGCTCGCGTCTGGCAGCAGCTACTGCACGGCAGGTAACTAATCCACTAACTTAATGCAACTAGTTTAAGGTCAGAGGCCTTTGACTTCCATGCAGGTGGAAACCTGCTTCTCACCCTCACACATACAGAGTCACAAAGTGTAATTTAGCTACAGGACTTCAAATGAGGTTTGCTTGGGCTGGCGGCACCGCTTTGTTCTTCAGCTGAAGTAAGACTCCATTTAGTCATAAGGATAGAAAGAGAGCAAAGCGCTTCAGTGACAAGGAGAGCGCACGCATACACCCTGAAGCGATGATACTTTTATTCCTTAATGAACTAATGCCCAGAGGTGTCTGGGTTGAGGGCTGTACTGTTCACAGTCTGAAAAAGGGAGTCACGAGTCACAAGGTTACCAATGACGCTAAGCTAAGCAGGGTAGGAAAAATGAAAAATGATTGTGAAGCACTGCAAAAGCACATGGCAGCAAAGGAAAAGGCAAGTGGAGAGTCAAGGCAGAAGAATGCAACACGATTCAGAAGTGACAAATGGGACTGAGCTTACCCACCGAGTGCGAGACCCCAAACCAGCCACTGCTCATCAGGAAAGAAGACTCAGAGGGGCAACTGCTCGTGCTGTGAAGCGCCCCTGGGTGCTGCCCTCTGAGGTACCCCCCGGTACTCACGGGGCTGGTCGGGACTCGCTCAGGGAGGTCTTTAGCCTTGCCTTGGCCAACCAGCCCTCCTGCAGAGCAGGTGCGGCACAAGTCAGATCTGGCTGACCACGGTCACTGTACTCCTGGACTTGTCTGGGGTTTCTCCGTTTCTGGAGGGCATTTACAGATGCACAACTTGACCTGCCAAAGGCCCAAATGTTCTCAGTTCTTAGCCTGTGTGGGGAATTCAGTATGGCAGGCCTGTTTAGTTTTGAAAGGATTTTTACATAACTCTGACCTTTTCATTCTGCTAATATTACCTTTCTCAGTACACCCAGCACACACACACAGCTGCCGGGCCAATAATGGGACACAGTTTATTTTAAAACCTTTCTCAAATACTAAGGGAGCTCAGGAGTCAATTCTTTGTATTTGAACTTCAGACTATTACTAAAAGGTTACCTCTCTAGGCTCTGGGAAGGACGAAGAATGGGTAATGGAGTGAAAAGAGAAACAAATACAGAACAGGGCACACACAGCAGGAACAAGCGTACCCGACCCACATCCTGGGCTTCACACACTGACCGGGTTCTGCAGCCAGAAGGAGCAGGACAGGAAGAGCACTTCTTGTCTCCTCTCTGAGCACTTCTTCCCTTTGAAAAAAAATGTATTTTCTCCTCAACAGTGACTGTACAAAACCTGGTTTTGATGGTATTTCTCTCACAGTTGGAAAAAAGATAGCTTTCCTCCCCGGGGGCCGAACGGTCTGTTGGAGGGCCCGGCACCCTGCAGCATGGCGCCCTGGCAAGGAGAGGCCTGCGTGGGCTGCCAACAGGGCAGGGTGACCTTGTCCTCAGAGGACAGCGCTGCGATGCAGGAGATGCCGGGCCACAGCAAGCCCTCCAGCAAGTTCCACGGCCACCGGGCGCAGCACAGGCATCGCTGCAGGGGAAATGCCACCGCGCGAAGCCCTAGCCGGCACCTCGCGCCACTGAAAACACCATCCGGGGTGACCGGTGCCAGCCGGGGCGAGGCAGATCCACGTACCAAAGCACCGTGCTCTCCTCCACTGCTGGGGATGTTTTGAAAAGACCTGGCAACGCAAGGCACTGGAAATGACGCAGGCTGATCTGGAAAACGAACTGGAGGCACTACCGCTTTTTTCTCTGACCCCAAGGTTTCTCCTTTGAAGGAAAAAAATGGATTTTGAGCAGTAATGTGGCTATTAGCAAAATAATCTGAGCGCCCTATCCTTCACAGATATGTCCCCTAATGTGATTTGGCAGAAGCCTTTATGCAGCTCATTTTTTTTATATTCTCAGATTCTGCTATTTTGTATTCAGTGATTCTAATATGATGGTGGGGATGCGGACGCTCTGCATTATGAGTATTGCTCTCCCTGCCTCCATCCAGCGCTGGACTCACATCGCCATAGCTCTGTGTGCCAGATTAATATTGAAGGTCAAGTACCACGATATTTCCTGGTTTAAGCGGCTGTCACTTTCTCAGTTAAAATGCAGAGCAGTCCCTCATGAATGCAACCAAGCGGTAATTGGAGGAGCTACTGTCTCAAGATATCATTTGGTCATCACATTTACACGCTGTTGCTGTTAGCAAAATGAGCAGAGCCCTTTCTGTGCAGAGAAATGTCTCTTCATCAAGCAGCACCAGCACTGCTTCGGATGGCTTACCTCACGGAGACATTTCCCACACATGACGCGCTCACGCTCCACTCGTGGAAAGCCAAGGCACCAGAATCAAAGAGCGGACTATGGCCAGAAGCCAAATTCATCTCCAGTTAACTCAGTGACAGTGAACTGTCTTATATGGTGCTATAACCGAGGCCTCCAAGTCCCATCACGCACATAACTTCTTTTTTGTTTTCCCAGTTTCCTCAGTTCTTCGGTGCACGCTAAGCAAGGAGTTAACAAGTTCCATTATCACCAGCTCGGCTGCTGGTGCAACACTGCTGACCTTCACAGGCAATACAGTTACAGAAGAAATTGCAGGAAAGTCATAAATAGTTCAAAACATCGAGGTGACAAGAAATTAAGAGCTGCAGATAAACTTTGAAGGGAAAAAAAAAAAAGGTAATGATAAATGTTTAGGAAATAAAAAGCTTTGGGAATATACAATGTGACATGACCGGTCCTCTGCAAAGAAATCGGTCAGCCCCTGAGCTTTCCAGCACTTCCAGCTGGGGCTCTCAGACCAGCGTCAGACGCCCGTATGGAAGCAGACAGGTTTTAAAGATGTTCCTGCTCTCCCTCATCATCTTCACCCCTGCTCTTCCGTGTCCACCTCAGGCTTGAGGGACCCAGCTTTATGAGAGCTCCCAGGCCCTTCCAGAGGCTGTTTCACTTAGGCCAGGATATTTCCTAAAGACGTTAGATTCAGCTGTGCTAAAAATGAACCGACTGCAGGCCGAGAAGGCAGCAGCAGGGCTCCTAATTTAACCATAGATCCCGTCTGTCTCCTTGCACCCCTGGGATCTGGGCGCGACACCGCAAACACCTCACAGCAGACACCGCATCCCTGTCAGCACATCGGCGCCTGCGTGAGCGGCCAGAAGGCCCCAAGGAACGCCAACCTTCACTGGCAACGCTCGCTACAAATGCCCGACTCCTTTTCCCGCTTCACAGGAGATTCATCAGCTACTCATACGACTACCAAGATTAATAAAAAAACGGTGGTCTGAGCCCGCACTCAAAACCACGCTGGGCATTTGGTTCCGTGCTGCCCCGGCGGGGCCCCTCTCGCGTCAGACGCCGCAGCCGGGCCTCTCTGGAGCTGTATCTACGCGGGTGCTCGGGGCACACTTGGCCACATCTCGCCGTCAGCCACAGCCCTGGGAGCCTGGGCTCAGGACGCAGGTGGCTCCAGGGTGGCCGGTGGCACCGGCAGAGCTCGGCGTTGCCTTCCCAGCCGAGCCATGGCGCGGCTGAGCTGCTGCAGGAAAGGAGGGAGCTGGAGGGGACACCGAGGGAGCACCTGCACTGCTGCTGGAGGACGCGGGGCGCAGAGCGCTGCCGAAAATCGCTGGCTCCAAAATACCCGCCCTCGCTCCCACCCCTCCCGCTGCCGGGGTAGCAGCCTGCGGGCACTGGGAGGCAGAGCTGAGGCAAGGCTGCTGGCGGGGACGCTTGAGTCCACCCTGGCAGTCGCTGCCCCTGCCCCTTTCGAAGCCAGTGCTGACCAGGAGACATGAGAGGAAGCAGCAAAGGTGTCTAAACCCCAAACATCCCCTCCCAACACCACGGCTTGGCAGCTCTAGCAGGAGATTCTTTCAGAGCAAAGGAAGCTGCTCTGCACTTACTTGCACTCAGATGCACTACTCCTATGGGCAGCTGAGTGCTCCCAGTACGAGAAGAATCCAGGAGAGAGTGTGTTATTGGTGTAAGTGGCATCCCGTAGCTTCTGGCCAGCACTGTGCGCATTACTGGCTGCTCTAACGGCCTGCGGAGCAACGGGAACGGGAAGCAGAATAGTTCCAAACGCATTTGGAACACGAGAGTGCTCACTGGGGAAGTCAGTCACTGCATTTCTTCTGTGCCTTAGTTTGGGCGGCTGCAAATGGACTTCTAACGCTTTCCTTATTAACCTACATATTTCAGCTCAGGTGAGAGGCGCTCATTATTTGCCGGTGACCAATCTCTTTGAAAACAAGGAGCTGTAATTCAAATATTATATGTACAGGTAGCACTAATGCCTGCATGTTTGCAAAGGTCTGGCAAATCAGCCAGAATGTCAAGAGCTACATTTTCTGTGTACTAAAAAGTGAGTGTAATTTTCTAGCTGCAGAGGTCCAGAAGATCTACTGCACAAATACTGAAGTCAAACATCCAGGGTACGGGAAAATTTCACAATACATGTAACCTTTAATCTAAATCATCCAGAAGGTAAAATAACAAAGCCACCAGCAGAGGTGTGGGAGATTCCCAGCATCTGTGGAAAGGGACTTAAGCATGTACCTAATGTTTCCCTTGACTCCCCATGAAAAATGGGCAAGCAAAAGTTTTTCCTGAGTTTTGGAACTCGAATCAATAGCCAATTGACAGGCAAAGACCCTAGTAAAGACACTACGGTCTCAGAATTAGGTGTGGGTTCGTGCTTCATACAAAAGAATGTCACATCTCTGTGAACAAAAGCCTAAGCAGCTTCATTCCCACCAGGCCTCAATACAAAGTTACGTTTTTGCTTTTCTAAATTCTCTGTACATTAGCTCTGCTTTCCCCCTCTACTTGTTACGCAATTAGTTTTTATCATCTGAATTTACACTTTAAATTCCATGAGGAATGACTGTGAGGAACTGTCCTAACACTGCCCAGTCTTTGTCATTTACTCGGGTACCAGCAACAAGAGTCTGGCTCTTGAGTTACTCTGTCCCATCAGGTATTTATACACATTGGGAAGATCCTGCTGGAGCCACCTCATCCCAGGATGAACAACCTCAGCGCTCTCAGCCTCTCCTCATCAGAATTCCTCACGTAACCCTTGATGTACACCTTAGGGATATGGTTAACACAGAAAATCAACTTCAATATGACTCTGAACATTTAAAGAATATCAAAGAAAACTAACCTGAAACAACATCAACTCAGAGGAACTCCTCTGAAGTAAGGAACACTGGTGTCACTGAAAGACTCATCAGGTGAGAAGACGAAGGATCTTGTCAAGATAATGCCTAGCTAGTGCCCTTGGAGATTTCCTTCCAGAGTCCGTTTGCCATTTCTGTCCAGTCATGATACCATTACGTGTTCCCCCGTGATCTAATGCCAGTTCTGCCACTGTTAAGTCACTCTTTTCCGCCTGTTTGCTAACAGCAAGTCTTGAGATACTTGTGGTGAACTGTGGAACTACCTTTCCAATGCTCCTTCTAACAGTTTGCTTCCATTTATTTTAGTAGCATTTCCCTGTGTCCTCTGTTCTCTCATTGTCATTCCCTGTCTTCGGAAGCTAATCCTTAATGTGGTGAAAAACCTCACTTAGCGTAGTTCATTTCATTCCCAGGAAATCAAACTCCAGGCAATGACCTGTACTTATGTGGCTGGTTGTTGCTTCAGATTTATGCAATCATTCAAAAGCAGAACTGGAAGATCATTCAGTTGGCCCTTCTGCATGGAAAGTTAACTCATTTCAGTCTGTCTGTGGCAGTGAATTGGAAAGAAAATGCAGTTTAAAAATACTCCCCTCTTCATGATCCCCATCTTTTTTTCATCTGGAAGTATTTGTACATGGATTAGTTGAAAACCCAGGTCACTGCTTAGTCACACAGTTTTAAGAGCACAGGGGAAGCAGCGCTACAGGGACGAGCGGCCTATCCATGGGCCAAATGCCTTCATCTGGCATCTACTGCTGAGAAGCCTCCACAAAAATCACCCCAAACCGAATCCGGCTCCCTCACCACTTTCTGAGATGTCACGCGTTTTATAAACACCAGTTCCCGTGTGATGACGGACAAAGGGCAGGGCTGTAATTGCTGGCTGAACGTGTGAACTCTCCCCGTCCTCCCTGAAGGGCGCGAGCTGCCGCAGCCATTTTGTGGAGGAGCACGAACCGAGGCCCAGGCCCGCGCTGCCGCCACGGAAGCGCAGGGCTTTGCCCAGGCCCTTGTGGTTTTCTCTCCTCAAGGCCTGCGCGCGGCCTCTGCGGAGAACGCCAGCTGCTGAAACCAGCCGCTCTCGCTCCCTGCCGCAGTTAGCGAGGCAGGCTGCTGCGCCCCGGCTCCTAGCGCTCTCCGNCAATGGGCTGCGCACACGCCACGGCGGTCAGCGGAGGGCTGTCCTATGGCCGCCTGATCCAAAAGAGGCAGCTCAGGAGGCCGGTGCCACCGACTTGTTGCTGCACTGGCCCCCGCCTGTGGCTCGTTCCGCCGCGCCGCGGGGGCTCCGC
>VWZK01014580.1:254171-267816 GCA_013396935.1 Baryphthengus martii
TGAGGCCGGGCGGGAGGCCCGGGCACCGGCCCGAGGGCTCGGGCACAGCCGCGCCCGCGCTTTGCTTTTCCCTGCGCCCTGGAGCAGGGGTCTCTGGGGCGGCGTAGGCTGCGGCTGCCCTGGGGACTCGGGCCCGGGGCCAAAGCTGAGAACTTCTACGTTGCTGTCAGTAATCGGCTTCGCTCTAGAGGGGCAGCCTGGGGAAGCCTACGGGTGGGCTGGAATTCTTGCAGTTCCAAGTAGGTGTCTCTGTTTTACCTTTGCCGTACGATTGTGCGAGGAACTGGTTGGAAGGGAGAACGTAAGGCTTGTGAACGTAAGGCTTCCTGATTTCCAGGCTGTGAAATGTCTTCCATTTGGATCTTTTCTGGGGTTTTTTGGATTGTTTTTGTTGTTTGGGGGAGAGTGGGGCGTTAGCAAGTACCGATCATTTTAAAACAATAATAATAATACTTCAAAGCATATTTTGAAGTTTGACCAATGCTGAGTTAAGTGGGCCATATACCTGAAGCCAGCATATATATTTCCAAACGGGAATGATGGTCTGGGGATTTTTGGTTCCATATTTTACATCAGTGAGCCGCACGATAACTGGAGGTGGCCAGGGTTGTTTTCCACCAGAGCATCTTTGCATGTTGCCGGGGGTGGAGCGGGAAGTAGGTAGTGTGAAGACAGTGTATCCACTGCTGTGATGGCTGGCAAAGCAGTAGATTTCTGAGGCAGAAAGTTAGTCAAATCCATAAAAGTTTTTCCATGTAAGAAATTTCTGTCTAACAGTAGCAGGAAATGATCCTTTGTCATCTCTCTTCTAGCCCCATACCTCCTCTTTTTAAATGAAAATTATTGTTCAAAGTACAAAGTCTGCTACTGCTTATCTTACAGTATTTCTTCGGTGTGTTCTGAATTTGTACAAGCCCAAATAGGAGTCAGGGGCGCGATCGCAATAGCTTTGATCATCCTGTATCTTAGAGCTCCTTGCTGGTGAGCTCTCTGGCTCTACCACTAACAGCTGGGAGCACTGCACAGGGAAATGAGCCAAGACTGAGGCAGACGGTGGATCCAGGCGTTCCGCTGCAGCACAGCCCGGGCGCCGCTTCGGCAGCCGGCTCCGTGAGGCTCCTGTTGGAATGAGATTGTAGCAGAGAAGTCCGCGTGCCTGGATTGTGACTCAGCGGTGTAGATGGGTTGAAGTCCTATGTTGGGCTTCTAAATGCAGCACAGTAACTTCTGAAAACAATGTTCTTGTTTCATACAGCTCTATTACCAAGTCTTAAATTTTGCTATGATAGTATCATCTGCCCTTATGATCTGGAAAGGGCTGATCGTCATCACTGGAAGCGAAAGCCCCATTGTGGTCGTGCTCAGGTAAGTCAATGTGAAGGCCTTCTTGTTAAGGACCAAACATTGTTTTGTCCTTCGTCTCCCCTCCTTCCCCCTTGGATAGATTGGGTGATTGAAATCTCACCTGCTTAAACAAATTCTCCAACACTTACTTTCTTCTAGCTCTGGTTTTGGACACTGGGTGAAGGCTGCTCTCTGATTGCAGTCCCGTTTTCATTGAAGCTTGTAGAAGCAGTAGATACTTGACACCATTGAAAATCTGGATTTGGTCACATAATTAACAGAGAAGCTGCTCAGGATGACTTATTGCTACATAGGGATAGGTGTTTCAATTCCAAAAAAATTAATTCTGCTTTAATAGAAATACATCTAACCCTATAAAGCTTCTGTTGTGTCCTGGAAGAGATAAGTAAATGTGTTGCACTTCCTGAAGCCATTGAACGCATTCCAGTGTATTTATTAATTTCTTTTGTTTTGTTTTGTTTTTTTACATTTTTTTTACATATTTTTTACATAAATATACATTTATAAATGTATATTTATTTCACACTTGTGTTACAGTAAAACTCCTTTTATGAGTAAATTATGTCTGCTGCTTCTCTCTCGGTGGTTTCTTACTTCTGGTATGTAAAAAGCCAGGTTTGCAGGCCCCCGAGTGCTGGTCAAATACACAAGTTGATTCAGCCTTACAGAAGTAGTGTGCCAGCAAGGAATGTGTGCAGCAAATGACAACATTTTAATGAGAATTGTCCGTTCATGTCTTGAGCTGTGGGATCTGGAATCCTGCTGCAAAGGTCACTAGGACTATGGCTGGCTTTGAAAAAATACATGGATTTTCTGAGCGTTAATGGTAATCACTGGCGCAAGCGTAACTCTTGTTTATGTTAATTGAACTCTTACTATGTAGAGAAGTACTTCCTGTTGTACTGGGAAGTATTTCTTTGTAACTTTACAGCTTATTTCTTACTTTGACTGAGGCGGTGAGGAAGTCTCCTGTAGGCTGGCTCCACTTGGGATTTACTGAGGTTAGGGTTCTATTAATTGTCTCTGCAGTGTTAAATCTGTAGCTTCACCTATTCATTCAGTTAAAATTACATTTATCTGTGAGAATTAAATGTTCTTTGTTTTCATGGTTCTTTCATTTGCCATAATGCTAATAAACATTCTCTTTCTTTTGTTTGTAGTGGCAGCATGGAACCAGCTTTTCACAGAGGAGACCTGTTGTTCTTAACAAATTTCCATGATGATCCAATCAGAGCTGGTGAAATAGTTGTTTTTAAAGTTGAAGGCAGAGACATTCCAATAGTTCACAGAGTAATCAAAATACATGAAAAGTAATACAGCTTGGCATTTTCCTTGTCTCTAGATATAGTCTCCTTTACTGTGACTTTCAATTACATTTTAATTTGGTACATTTTATGAAAAAGGCAAGTGAGGATACGCTGTAAGATAAAACTCATCTCTAGGATGTGATCCACTTCTGTCCCCAATTCTGTGGCACGCTTCTTGAGACCCTGACTCCCATCCCTCAGCAAAATTGCTCAGGTTTGATACATGTAAACTATGCCAAGGAGGATTCCAGTAACATACAATCTGCAACTTAATTTTTGCCAGCAGTAGCAATAGGTGTGGGAACAGAGTCCCCTCTGTACTGGCTGTGGTCGAATTGGGATTTTGGTTATGAGAAATAGCTACTTCTAAAAGCAAATCTCTGAAAGAAGATGAAGATTCAGAGTCAAAACTATAGATGAAGTCTGACAAGTATGTGATCGTTGCTAACTGAAGTTTTTCAGAATGAAAGACGAAATTCTTACTCCTTTTGAGCCCATTAGTCACAATGCCAACAACAATTCTTGCTGAGCAGTGACAGGTAGATTTCTTGGGTTTTTACCTTTGTTGCATGTGCCTGCTCTAATGGACAGTTGCCTCTCAGACAAGAGGGGCAATTCTCTTTCTAAGTCTGCATGGCAAAAAGCTAACCTGGAGGTGGCAAGCACTGGCATACTTGCTCCTCAGCAAGTCCTGGCCGTGAACTGAAGGTGTTTCTTTTGGTTAATACCTGTTCTTCTGTGCTTTTTTTGAAACAAATAACGTATATCCAAGAATTACTACTACTTTTTTTAATACCTTTTAATCTGTCCTTATAAAAGCTCATTGTTTCTTGGTATCATTACTCGCAGTTAGCAGCTTCTTGAGCAAAATTATTTGAAGGCTGTAAACCTAATGACTTTATTTAAAGAGAGAAGTGTTGAGCCACGGTCTCTCATGCATCTCCTGCACGTGCCTCGTGCCTGAAAGGGAGCGAAACGTGACAGGCTTTCTAACAGCAGGAGTAAAATTCTGTCATGTTGAAAACATAGCGTGAGATACTCATCATTTGAAACAGTAGGGAAAGGTTATGATCTGGGTGTGTTCAGGGTTTTAAACCTCTGTTCCTACAAAAAAAGCCTGAGCCTCCTCAGTGCCCAGGAGAGGTCAGGACATGGGCTCAGGCTCCCAGGGACCATCCCTGTGTGCCACGTAGTGCAGCCTTTCCATCGCTTGGCTGTCTCCAGACAGCCCCTGGAAATCCATGTAACGCTTGTCTGCATAATGTTACTTAAAAGACTGGCTGGATGTGGTGGGTTTTTATATTTGCCACATTAATAAATATCAAACATAAATCAGGTTTTGCCTGGAACTCACTATGTTCTTTAAAAATTGAGTGACCTGAAACCATATTGCAGTGTTAGTGACAAAATACTGAATTCAGTGCAGATTTGCAGCTACTTTAGAGGGCCTTCGATGTTTATTTTCATCAGAAGAAGGACAAAACTTTATTTTGACATAAATGTGATTACTAGGAGTTAAACAAGTGTATAGAACTTAGAAGAAAGTTGCCTAAAGCACTCTATTATACCACTTTCTTTCCTAAGGAAAGATTTTTTTTTAGGGTCTACCTCATGTACAATGTGTGATTTGAATTTAGTTACACTTATTTTCTAGTGTGTGATGACTTCACAGGATCTTATTCCGCAGTTTGGAGAGAAAAAAAAAAAAAAAAAAAACACCACACAACAAAACCACAAGCAAACAAACCAAAATTTAGTAGGGTATTATTCGGTATTTCAGAGTTAAATTTCTGTTCTGTTAAAAATGCTGAAAGTTGGGTTTTTTTTCCCCAGATAAGTACATACTGCTTTTGTTGAAGTTTAGTGCCTGCTCTGAGTGGGCAGTATCCGTTTCATGTCCATTATGTAATTGCTTACATCAAATGACAACCTAGGAGTGTTTTAAAAACCGTTTCATGTTATAATCTATTGACTCTGTCAGCAAAGTCTGTAATGTTAATGATTTAATGGTGTTTGTTAAATATGCAGGACAAGCAGGACTGGAAGTAAACATTGTTATCTAATCTCATAGCACTTTTCATCTTCATTGTGCTTTGTAGATGTTAATTGAGGTTTTTAATTTAAATGATATTTAGCTTATCACCTCATTGCCTTCTAGAGAAAATGGGAACATCAAATTTCTGACTAAAGGTGATAATAATGAAGTTGATGATAGAGGCTTGTACAAAGAAGGTCAGAACTGGTTAGAGAAGAAAGATGTTGTCGGAAGAGCAAGAGGGTAAGTAATGCAAAATGTCTGTTCTTTGTAATTAAATAGAAAGAAAATTTAGAACTTGAATCAGTTCCACTGTTGGCACACACTAGATCTGGTATGGTATTTTTAAAATTTCTTAAATAAAATAGTAAATAATAAAAACTATTTTACTTGGAAAAGTTGCTTTCTGCAGTCCTCTCGCTGATGTGGAGAGTGAAATTTTTAATTACTGGTTTTTTAATGGCACATTTAATAAATAATTCACCAGTAAATACAAAATTAGCCAGTGCATCCCTGTAATTGCCAGAAGTTCCTAGGAAATTACTTCCATGTTCCCTAGGAACTTTATGCATGGTTTGAGCTTTTGACTCTTCTCAAGACTTGGTTCCATTCTCTAGTCAAGATTCTTCTCAAGTAACTTGATTAAATTTCTCTCCACGGAAAAAAATCATATTTTTTTTATTTCCCATTCAGATATGCATTAGTGACATGATTGCTTTACACTGAAATATTCGAGACTGAGTAACATGGAAACATGCCCATGTAATATTTGGGGGTTGATTTTTTTTTTTTACATTCATCTGTTTTGTCAATTACAGATTTTTGCCTTACGTTGGTATGGTGACGATAATAATGAATGACTATCCAAAGTTCAAGGTATGTATGCAGACGTTTTGCATACTTGAATTTAAAACTGTAAATCAGCAAGTAAAGATTGCAAGACTCTTGCATATAAGAATGCATGTTAATAAACTTGTTTCTGTGGGTTGGTACCTAATGTAAAATGGGCTGTGTTCTCGTCCTTATTTTGGCTTGTGTGTTATCCAGTAGAACTTAGTATTTGTGATGATTTGAAAGCATTTAGTTTATAGGAGTTTTCCAGGGGGTGTGTGATGCCGGTTTGTGATGAACATGATCAAATTAAAATGTTCCTGTAATTCTGTAGAAGTACAACTCTAGAACTGTGTATTCATCTAGAAGGTGTATTGTTGGAGAGGGCACACTTGAAACAGCTTGTGATTTCAGAGCTTCTGTGAAGAGCAGTTCTAATCAGTCTTTATTCTCTGTTTTCTTTTGCAGTATGCTCTTCTGGCAGTAATGGGAGCATACGTACTGCTGAAACGAGAATCCTGAGGAAAAAGAAAGGTCACTTTTCCAAGAACAAATTACAAAGTTAAATATACCGGAGGGGGGAAACATAATGTATTTCAGATGTTTTCATTTCTGTATACTGTTACTAAGCTGTGCAAGCTTTGTCTTGTCTAAATAAACGGTACAAGATATGAATAAAGCTTGTGGTTGTTGATTAATTGTGTAACAGCATCTTTATCTTAAATAGATACTGCTTTCAGTTCATCTTCTGCTTGTTTGGAAGGAGACTGACAGTCCTGTGCCAAAGCAGCCTATGGCACCCCTTGATGTGCTGGGGTGGTTTTTCTTAAGTGGTGCTGCATCTGAACTCACTTTCTCCCTCCTGTTTGTTCTTTTTGTTGTGGTTTTATGTTTTTCTTGATTGTTTTTAATCTCTGTCAGCATCCTGTCTTTTCAGGACCATGCAGAGTGTTTTTATCATTACTTGTAAGGGCATGCCGGCTGGAACAGGTAGTGAGTTGCAAGAATTTAGTCGGACATGCCTGAAGAAAGTTGTCTGGTTTTGTCAGCTGTATCTAGACAAGAAGGGGTCTTCCATTCTGATTAAGAGCTGAGAAATGCAAACTTGGAGTTTTTCCTCTGAGTTTGAAACTTGCTCCTTTGAGGTGTAGGGACAAAAAAGAATGATGACCTGATTTTTCGAGGCCTAATTTTTAGGGACTGTGTATGTTTCTAGAATTCAGGCTGTTAACTGTTCTGCCTTTGTGTCCCTAGTTATAAAGCAAACCTAACAAAGATTTTATGGGGCTCTATTAACGCATATAGATTACTGAATGACTAGCACAGCACTATACGCAAGAGTATTACCGGTAAGCATAAGGCATAACTTGTATGTATTGTTCTCTCCTACCATCTGATACCTGAGTAGTGTTAAACGTAAGATTGATTTTTTCATTTTAAAACTTACCTGATAACGGTCTTGAATTACATTCTGGATTTTTCTCTCTTGACTTCAAATGTTAGTGTTGTACCTTCAACAAAGCAGAACTTGTTTTCCTCGCTTGCTTTGTTTTTTGGAGCTTTGATAAGGGACAGCATGGTGCTTGTTTCCTATGGAGTTTTGTTTCTTCTGCAATCCCTTACCTCTACAAAAGTATACTATTATACAATAATGGCACCTCTGCTGTTGTAACAGCTAGTGCTGAAAGGCAGACAACTGCTGAATTTTTCCAAATAATGTTACTTCTTTTATGTCCTACTAAGCAGTTTTCATGACAAACTGTATTGTAAAAATGACTTATTTTGTGTCAAATTGTGTGGAACCAAAATGGAGTATAATAAATGGCATGTCAGAATAGTTGGTATCCTTAATGCAGTCTTCCCTGAGGTGTACTATCAGAGTTAAGAAAAAAATATAATTTTTGAGGACAGTGTATGTGTAATGAGATTTTTTTTTTTTTTTTTTTTTAATTTAAAAATTCCCCAGTATTGCTGAAATAGGAATTTATACTATCCACCTATCCCAATTGCAATCGTTCATCTCTAACTTTAACTTTGAGAGTGGGATTTTGGACACAACCCATATGATAGATACGACATGTTATTGTGGGAATTTATTTCTGTGCTGAGGAAACATGGATTAGAAAAAAGACACAAGGATAACATGGGGGTTCATGCTCAGAAAAAAAAAGGTTCTGTTTCTTGGGATATCCTGTGTCTTGTTTTAACTCTTCTTGATAAATCTTAAGCTTCAGAATTGTCTTGCCCAGTGGAGTGAAGTGTGGTTGTCAGTGTTGCCTTATCTGCACTGTAGTGAAATGTCTGATGGCAGTGTGGGCCTGGCTGGATGCCCGGAGATCTGGTAATTGCATCCATGAGAGCAGCCTTGGCCAGCCACGTACAGCAACTTGTTCAAATATATAGGCAATTGCTTTCTCTTTGGTGAAAAACAATAGTTTTGGGGTTTTTTTTGGTAGTAGGACCAGGTGCAGTAGTAATAAATCTTACATAAATATGACCAGTTCCTGCCTGCATGGGAAGATGGAGCTAGGCTCTTCTCCATGGTGCCTGGTGACCAGGCAAGAGACAATTCCATCTGAACTTTAAACAACAGTATTTTTATTATGCAGGTGGTTGAACAGGCTGAAAGCATGGTGAAACCACAACAACAAGGTATAGCTTACGTAGGAGAAAAGGCTCGAGCAGGCTCAGCAAAATGGGGGAAAAAAAAAATAACCCGGAGCATCATAGAGGCAGAGGAGGAGGAATGGGAACAGTGAGCTGTTAGATTTTACCAACTGTGACATGTATGTAAAATTTCAGAAGGATGGGAAAGTCCTGGAATGTGTCTAGGGCAAACAAGCTGGTGACAGGACTGGACAGTGGGTCCTGCGAGGAGCAGCTGAGAACTCTGAGTTAGTCTGGTTTGGAGAGAAGGAGGCTGAGGAGTGACCTCATTGCTCTCCCCAGCTTCCTGAGGACAGGATGTGGAGAGGGAAGTGCTGAGCATTTCTCCCTGGGATCCAGGGACAGGATGCTGGGAATGGCTCAAAGCTGTGCCAGGGAGGCTCGGACTGAGCATTAGGAAGCGTTTCTTTCCCAAGGGAGTGGTCAAACCCTAGAATAGGCTTCCTGGAGAGGGGTTGGACCCCCCAAGCCTGTCAGGTTTGAAAGGCATTTATCTCTGGTCAAGGCCCTTAACCTACTTAGTGTCTGGGCAGCCCTGAAGTGGTCAGGTAGCTGGACCAGATGATGGTTGTAGGTCCCTTTCAGATGAAATAATCTGTTGTGTTCTATCCCATTCCTGTTTATGACCTTTAAAATAATTTGCAGAAAGAGCACAAAGTCCCACATTAAATGTATGTAACAAATATATTTAATTGTGACAAATATAAATTTATGCTGCTTCTTGTCCTTCAAGCAGAATTTTGCATGCACTTTTCAGAGGTGGGGGACAAACTGAGCTTGTGCATAAATTTCAGCAGGTTATAGATGGGGCTGACTAATAAAAAGATGCGATTTTAAGTTCCTACATGTTTGATTTGTCAAGCTGCTTTCCCTTTTCTACAAATACAACTTCCTTCTTCAAGTGTCTGCTCTGCTTTGAGGCTGCAGATTCCCTTAAGTCAGGATGGATCAAGGATATGATTGGCAGGTCTACTGAGTTACTAACTGGAGGCAGAATGCGCCATCGATCCGGCAGTAACGGGCTCAGGCATCAGTATGCCCTGGTAAGGACAGCTGGCTTGGCTATCGATGTGAAATACTGCGCATTGTGTCACTGGAGGAAAGAAAAGAGTATTTTAAAGCAACACCACTGGATGACTTTTTTTTTTCTATTTTTTTTGTGAGGGAGATGGAGATGCTGCAGGCACAAACATTGTGGTTTAACTGAGCAGCTGGGAGTAGGAGAAGCTCTGACTTCGGTTGAAGCTGTTTGTTTTTTCTTTCTCGCTAGCTGGTGTTTCACAGCTCGGCTGAGAACTGGGGCTGGGGAGTGGGGCGGGCAGTCCCAGCGCTGCTCGCTGGGTGCCCGTCTTGCAGTGCAGCTCTGGAGGTGCCCGACCCTGGACAGCAGGCGTCCGGGCTGAACCGCTGCCCTCCTCAGTAGAGAGAAAATGAGCACATGGAGTAACTGGAGAGATGACTCCAGCTTAAGCCTTGTCTAGCAAGTCATTTCTCTCTCTGTGTGATCAAGGTAGCGAGCAACAGTGATGAAATTACTTTTTCCTCTGCATGCGTGGATTTTATCAGTGTTTCTTTGAACGTCTTAGGAGCCAACAGCAGACAAAACATAAGCCACCCACATGACAAAAATTCAGTATGTTTCTCTATTATACAGCTTGGCTTAAGTATATTCCGTCTCTTCTGTCATCATTTTTGCTCCAATGTGCTGGTTTGTATATACAGCCAACCCTGCTTCTCCATCATCTGTGTGTGAGTATTGTATCAGCAGAGACTATATGCATATGCTATATACAGTCTATATCTATATGAAGGTATATAGAAATCTGACATGTACATGACCATCACCTGAATTTTGAATCTGTTTGGAATACGAACTTCTTTCTGTCTGGATTTGAGTTTCACAAATAAAGCAGCTGTGGACAAAGCTTTGTTTCTTTTGCAATCACATTAGCACATCCCTGTCTAGTGCTGTTTGATAGATTTTTCACACAGACCTTTGATTTTAGTTCTGACTGCAAGAAGGTCCGGGGAGCGGGGTGCTGGTGCACCAGCCCTCTGCCAGGGGCTGCATTTCCCCTGCTGGGGTGTGAGCAAGTGGGGAGTGAGTCACTGGGACACATTGCCCAGAGAGGGGGGTCACTGCTTCATCCCGGGCACCATTCCGGGGAGGTTGGCCAGGGCTCTGAGCAACCTGCTCGGGTTGCAGATGTCCCTGCTCCCTGCAGGGGGGGTTGGACCAGATGACCTTTGAAGGTCCCTTCCCACCCCAACCGTCTGTGAGCCTGTGGCTCTGTGGAGATGACCTCTTCTAGCACAAGCCCTGTGCCAGCACTTTGCATCCCCCTTCCCCTGAGCTTCCTGGGACCTTGAGTGTGGCAGTGTCACTTGAGGCATCTTGTCTTCTCTGGGAAGGCTCAGCTGGGACTTCCTTTGTCCAGCCAGCAACAGTTCCTGAGAATTCAGAAACATAAATGTTTCCCATTTGAACTCTCCAAAGACTGAACTCCTCCACCCCAAAAATCCCCCAAAGAAAAACTGTGATAGCTAATGCAGCACCCTGACATACTCTGAATGCAGTAAGCAATCACTTTGGTTATGCTTCAGCTGGTCTAGAGATTCCTGAAATGCAGCATCAACAGTATCAAATATCTTAAACTGTGCTTTATTAAATGTTTATTATCTCATGTTTCTTACCCTCTGTAAAGTTGTGGAGCCCTTTTCTGAAAAACATCTTCAGTTCTTCAGGGAACTGTTGCTGCAGTCGAGTTTCAGGTCGTTCGCAGAATGCCTGCCCCAACTGCAGGTCTGAAGGTCTGGAGATTAGTCTATTCAGCATCTTCAACATTTACAAAGTATTCCTTAGTGATCATGCTCTGTTATTACATCGGTGATATGCTTAAACCAGTGTTTGTTCTGTACCAGTGTTTGAGCCGTCTGTAACGTCAGGATCAGCACAAAGAAAATGATGAAAGGTACGCCATTTTTCTTTTATCCCTTTTTATTTCTGTAAAATCTGCCTTGTTGATAGAACAATCACAGTTGTCTAAAACATAAAGGAAGCAAATTAAAGAGTGTTGTTGTGATAATAGCATTTTAAACTCCTTAATGTTTTCCTGTCATCAAGCACAACAATAGTTCACTTTGCCATAGGACATATGAAAAGTAGAAAGGTATTCTGAAATGAAGAGAGCTGTTTCTTGATGCTTACACTCAAAATTATGTTATCAGATTTATTCTTTAAGAAAGAAAGGTTGTCTCGAATGAATGAGTCACAGTTGATAACATACATTTATTGTACCTGGATCCTTTTCTTTTGTGGGGGATCCAGTAAATTATTTTTCTGAAAGGGTTAATAAAAATAAGTGCAGTGCAGTGCTTTTCTGTGCTGAGCACCCAGTCCCAGAGGCCATGGGGAGGATGGTAGCTGCAGCCCAGAGCTGAGGCTTGGTCACAAAAGTAGGTCCAGCACAGCAGCCTGGGCAGGCAAGGATAGCCATAGGGCTTCCAGTACAGCTGCAGTAGCTTAGAGAAGTGAAATACTGAGGTTTGGGTTTTTTTCTGAAAATGGACAGTTTCCTGAATTTTCAGTTTCCTGTCTTGAATCATAGCAAACAATTAGAATTTCCCATGGATGGCAATACTGTATTTGATAAGCTGTCAGCACAGAGCACATGCCGCCTGTAGCTGTACTGCAGGCTGTGCAGTGAAACTCGTGATTGAGGCATGAGAATACTATTGTAAATTAAACTAGAATGCATAATTAATAACTACAATAAAAGAATGAATCACATTAATCAGTAAAAGAAGATGCAATTAACTAAGACCAAACAAGGGAACAATTTAGCTCACACAGTAGGATACACAATTGACTTCAGAAGCGATTGTACTAGATAGTTTGCCCAGTAATTATGTTAATTCGCATCCATGGTAGTTTCCACTGGGTATCATTCAGTCCAAGTCCTGCGGGGCATGCTGAAGGATCTGGCAAATTCCTTACAGTCAGCTCTGTTAACTGGGTATTCTACTTCCTCACATAGTTCTCTAGACAGCAAAATCTGTCTAAAGAACATAAACTGTACCAACTCCCCATGACTTCATCCCTGTCGCTGTTCCCCTCTGGGACAAACTGCACATCAGGACTCAATGTCCCTCTACTACTCATCTGCTTTCACCTCAGTCACTCCTAACGTGCCTCAAGTCAGCTATGCATTTAAGTGTTCCACTTCCTCATGGCCTTTACAGCGGTATGTTTCCTCCTCCAGTGATTCATCCATCCTTTCCTCTGCACTGCCTTTTCAGGATAGAAATCTTCCCATTCATTAACTTGACCAAAAGTTGGCCAGTTCCGGGTGCCTTGAGAGTACTGGGAAGTTTATAGGGTCTTTCTGCAAGGAAAGAAGAAAGCCCTGTAAATCTGTGAGTCACAGCACTGCCACCTGTGACGGTCAGGTTAGGCGATATTGGAAACTAACAGCAACTCTGCACACGATCTTTTATATCAATGAGCTTCAAGTGATGTTGCGCTTCGCCTCTGGTTGTTCTACAGCCATTCCTCCAGCTTAAAACATGCTGTAGTGTTATTTTTTTTTCCATAAGCTCTTACAAAAAAAGTTTCAGCCTGCTTGGTCATTTTAATTTGGAGCAGCAAACCACTTCTGTGAACATTTGCATGCCTTCTGTAAAGAAGACAGAGCCATAGTCAACTGGCTGCCTGGTCTAGCAGCCTGCGGCAGCAGCGCAAAACACATTTTGCCAAGCAAAGGCAAACGCGAGCCCACGCAGCCCTACTCGGCAGAGGGTCAAACTGCACAGCGCCACCGGGATGCCATCACCCGTCTCCTCGGGGTCACCCTTCTTGTCACAGCCCCATCGTCTCCCGCACCGCCCGTCCCTCCGGGCCGCTGCCGGCCCCGCAGGAGAGGCCCGGGCGAGGAGGCCCTGGGCTGGCGGGTCACACTGGACCCATCGGCAGCACCGTCCCACCGTCCCTGAGGTCAGGCACAGCCACCCAGGCCACCTCAGAGCACCGAATATCGTAAGGTGAAGGGAGGTGAGTGAGGGGAAAACAAACTCCTGAGAAGTTTCTGGTTTTCGAACGTAATCGAGAAAATAACGCCCAGGCACACGTTTGCGCCTCTCTGCAGGGGTGTGAAAGCGTGCAGGGCACGGACACGGGCACCGGCCCAGGCACACTCCGCACACATGCGGCCGCGGCCAGACCGCCCGGATGGAACAAGTGGCAGCGGGGCGGGCAACGGAAGGTGCCGACAGCCGAAGGTGCCGGCCCCGGGACTCCCGCGGCTGGGGAGGGCTGAACCCCGGGGCAAACACACCTCTCGCCTCCCCTCTCCCCCCACTCCGGGAGCCTGCCGGGGCGGGGAGGCGGGAGAGGGTGTCGAGGTTGCCAGTAGCGGCCCCGGCCTCCGCCCCCGACGGAGGC
>VWZK01014580.1:268026-280487 GCA_013396935.1 Baryphthengus martii
CCCGCCGTGGAGCCGCGCGGAGCAGCCCAGCTTATGTCCCTCACCCGGCCCGGGCCGCTCTTGTCCTGCTGGTGCCGTGCGACCAGGAGCCGACGGCACGGTGCGAGCGCGTCTCCGACGGGCGCTCTCGTACCGGCCGCCGCAGGCAGCTAGCTCGGTGACCGTCGTCTCCTGCCCCTGAGCACCGGGTGCGGAGCAGCGCTGCCGTGAGAGCAGCCTTCGGCCTCCGCCCCCGCCCCCCTCACTTGGCGGGGCAGTGTGCGGGGTAGCGCAGCTTTCCCTGCTGCCTTTGAAGTGTTTGTTCGACGGTCGCGTTTCCTACCGTTCGTTTTTTTCAGGGATGCAGAAGCTCATATCCAAGCCCGAAGGCAGCTGAGAGGGACCCATGAGCTCCCCAGCACCCCGAGGCGCAGCCACCACCTCGGGGAGCCCCGATCCCAGCCTGGAGGAGGCTTCTGCGATGCTGCCTCTCCCAGTCCCCTTGCCAGTAGCCTCCTTTGCAGCCTAAAGCCATCTATGATTTCATTTTGATGTCAGCAAAGTATATCAAAAGTGCATCCAGTTTAGCTTCTAGAAGGGCACTGGAACACAGGTTTATGTCCGAGTTCCCACATTCCATAGCAAGTCAGGGAAGATCTCCAGCTTCTCCATCCACTTCTTACTCTAGCAGATCTTTCCAGGCGCTTCTCCCTAGCCTCAGGCAGAATGCTTCGTTATCTCCGTCCCGCTCATAGCAAGGTTTCCTCTGACAACGTAGCATAAGAGACAGAGGAGATTAACTGTGTGTGACACTGACAAAATCTCCGGTCCCAGTTGTGCTGAAACTTTGACATCACCTAACCCCCTCCCTCCATCTGATCTGTTGATAACGACTTCGAGCCTATGTTTGAACAATCAGTTCTATCCTTGTTTTGGTTATTCATGCTACTGTCACGGTTGTTACAGGACATTTAATGGGGAAAAAGAGCACGGGAGATTTGCCTTATGTTTATGAAGAAGAAAACAAGACACCGTTTTCAGCATTACCTGAAAATATCAAGCAGCTGGAAGACTACCTGCAGTGGGAAGAAATCTCTAAGTATTTGCTGCGGCTGCTGGAAGGGAATGAAAATAAAAGTGCTCACTTTTTAAAAGGAGGGCTTCCCTGGTATACCAAGAATACCTGGGATAGAGATGACAACAGCAGCTGGAAAGATGTAAGTAAGATAAAGTCTGTAAAAACACTCCATATATTCAAATTCCATGTTAACAGTTACATATCAGCTTCCTGTGGGTTGTCCAGAAGAGTGGCAGAAATGCATCTCGTGCACTAGGCATTCAGTAAAGTAAGAGTTTACTCTTGATTACGGATTGTCACTCATGGATTGTGGGTTTTATGAAATAATTTGTTACCGGGCATAAACTCAGCCAGCATTAAGCAGATTTTAGTGTTTGAGTTCCCTTCAAGTTGCTCAGTTGTTCCATTCTTTTCTAACACTTAGTGCTTTCTGTGCAGTATTCTTTTGGGTAGCATTGAAATAGAATAAAAAGATTAATACACCGCCTCAGAGACATTAATGGGAAGATTTTTTTTTCTTCTCACATCCTACTGTGCAGTGATGTAATTAGTATTTCTGGGCTAGCTTCAGCCTAGTCTTCCTCCTGAAATCCTGGTGCGGTGAAGTCAGTGAATACTTGGTTTTTGACTTCAATATGGTTAAAAACGTATGTATTAATTTAAGCCACGACTGAGTCTCCTACACCACTGATATGAATGCTGTTCATAGGCTGCTTTCTGTCTATGACTTTATGACAGTAATACTTATAATAACTGTGATTAATACTATCTAAAAAGAACAATTATTTGTCTCATCTTCAGCTCTGCACTGTGCAGCTTTGTAATCCAATTAGATGAACAAATTCCATTAGGCTATGTAAAGAGGAAAATATTTTGACTTCTAAAAGTATCTGGTAATAAATCATACTTACAAAGGCTGAAAGTTGCCTCTGGTAAGTTGAATCATATCCACATGTGTGTACTTTTACCCTAAACGAAAATCCACATTTTTGTGGCCAGGCATTGAGAATATATGTGGAATAATGAGGTTATTGCCTTAAGTATCCAGATTTCTCCAATGATTCAGAAAGAAATTGTGGCTAAGATGCATGACAACTTGCAGAATCTCATTTTGCCAAAGAACCATTGATTTCCAGCATTTGACAGTTACTGTGTCTCCACTGTGAAGTAAAATATAATCATGGAAGTCGTATGTAACCTGTGCTTTCCTGCTGGTGGACACAGTTACGCCCTCACATGCACCCTGGATAAGACACGATGTCTTGTTTTCCCTTTGACTTCAGAAAGTAAAAACCTAGCATCTGTAAGTTAAGCTATCCAACTTTTTAAGCTTCCAGATGAAGAAGACCTGAAGATCAAAAGGAATGTGCTTTAGGATTTTGAGGATTGTGATAGCTTCCTAAACATTTAAATAATTATAATCATTATTTTTAATAAAGGAGGCCTTGTTTATTTCGAAAGGTGGAATTCTGGTATACATGTGAAATTCAGTCATACATGTACACAGTGATACCAGAACATAAATGACCTTTGGATTTTGATTCCATAGATTTTTCTGGATGTGAGGGGTTCCATGTTCCAAACTTTAGGTAGACAACACCTTTATTTGAGGTGCTGCTGTGCCACAGCTAATGAAGGTGCCATGTACAGGAAGGGTGAATGTGGCTACTGGCATCGGTGGAAAGATGGTGGCCAGTTAGAGTCCACTGACTGGCGATGCAGAGTGGCCACACTAGCCACAGACTGGCCTGTGAGACGTTTGCAGCTGGCATACAGATTCTTTCTACGGCCATATTGTGTTTGAGTTTGAAATAGAAACTAATTCCGTGAGGAAACAAACAGCACATTTACAGCGGATTCTATTCACTGTGAAATAGCCTGTTGGACCGAGGTGCTGAAATGGGACCAAAACACGGTAAATCATGAACCCTGCTGTCAGTTGATGGAATAGCTGTCCCAAGACCATATCTCCATCCAGACGTCTGCAGTTCTCATCAACTGTGATCATCTCACTTGCAGAGACTCTAACCGTGAGGTGTCTCTGTTCTTGTGCAGCCCTGTGTTCCCATCTACTGAGCATAAGCGAAGACAGGCTGTGCTGGGAAGAAGTGCGCTATGAGGACTTTGTTTCATGGACTCTTTCAAATTTAGATGATTTAATTTTAAAATTGAATTTTAAGTTTTAAGATCAGAAATCTCCCAAGCTAAAGGCTGCAGAAGTAAGTAGAGATTTGTACATCAGGTAACCCAGTTCAGGGTCTGGCTTCTTAGCTCAGATTTGTTCGATGCGTTATTCACCACTAATGCTCACACTGTGCTGTACGTTTCTCATGAATAAAAAAATATTTCTAAAAAACTCACCCAGAGTAGGGAAAGTGCTGTAAGACACAAAAAGTCAAAAAAGCCAAAGACATGAGCATAATAGTTCTGGGAATTAGGCTTAGGGTGATACCACGTGAGTTATTTTCTTCTGTCATCAGTTAATACCAAACAAATAGAGATCTTGCCTGTTCTTTGGTCTGTGAATAAATTGCACTTAAAGTAGTTAGCAATCAGAAGCGAAACATCTCCTGCAAGTTGGCCTAAGTGTAAACGTAAGTTGGAAAATGAGCTTTAAATTGTTTCTATAACTTGGCTTCTTAACACTAATGAGACACTGTATAAATGAGATGGCAGACAGAATTATTTGGGAGAATGACTTTCTTTGTACTTTGGCAGTTGGTTATTACGTTAACCAAGACAAATGAGGTCTGTTTTGGAAAGATTATTAGGAATGCGTTTCTTCTGTGAGTGCACAGTGCAGATATATATTAGACTTATTAATTTACTGACTTATGTTTTTCAGGACTGTTCCATAAATAATTTTCTTTTCTTTTTATTAGGTGATGGATTATCTGCTTCAAGTTGTGAATATGAAAGAGAGCACTCCAAGCTGAAAGAAATTTGCTGAATCACGAAGAAACGGAATACTTTCCATGAGAGACTATATTTCACGAGCACTTGATTGTATCAGATTATCAACAAGGTCTCTTTTCTGTAAACAAGATTTCCTTTGTGTAAAATACGTATATACACATATTCTTGTTTGTTTCAGCAATGACTAAACTCCACTTTCAAAGTTTCGTTTTCTCACTTGAATGGCTTTGGTACATATAATTGTCACGGAAGGGTCTTCCAATTAATTCTGTCACTTACCTATCTAATAAGTTCATCTCTTAGTTTAAAACTACGTGATGCTCCAGCATTCGCAATAAACGGTACTAATAAACAGGCTGAGTTTTTACTTTTATTTGAGTTAATAAAATGGGAATTGGCTGTGCCACAGCTAGTAGCAAATGATTAATTTTTCAATTTTCCACAGCAGCTCTTCTCCTCCTTGAGCTGCTCCCTGGTCTGTCATTTTTTTCGATTGAGAGATGCTGACCCTGCCTCCCCCAGATATGAATGGGCCAAGTACAGAGCCTGTGATGTCCTTTTGGAGGCAGGAGATCTGCTGAAAGATACTCTGCCTCCTGGTTTCACTCGAAGGTGATGCGGCAGCTCAGCATGCTCCCACCACACACTCCTAGCCATGTGTTAGCAGGTGCAGTACTACTGTATGGTACTACCAAAGGGAGAACATGGCCACCCAGGAGAATAAGCTCACAACACCTTATGTGGGGCTGCAGCACACTACAGCCAAGCAATGGTCCTTGCCCAGCCGTAGTTCTCTGGACTGGACTGTCACACTGAGGAGATAATGTGCTGCCACCTTTCCTCAAAGGAGGGCACAAACAGACCAGACTGTGAAGATGATGGGAAGCATCTGACCGTGCATGGCTCAACACAGAGCAGCAGAAGGAGGTCTGGATAAGGAGGTGACGCTGCTCAGCTCTGGTAAGGCCACCACTGCAGTGCTGTGTCCAGTTCTGAACATCCCAGTACAAGAGGGACATGGACAAACTGGAGACAGTCCAATAAAGAGCCACAAAAGGCAATTAAGAGGCTGGAGCAACTCTCCTATGAGGAAAGCCAGGAGAAGAGCAGGCTCCGGGAGTCTTACCAATGTGTATAAATACCTGAGAGGGAGGCATAAAAGAGGAGAGGGCTGAGCTCTTTCCAGTGATACCAAGCGACAGCACCAGAGGCAATGGGCACCTCTGAACATCAGGAAACACTTTGTTACTGTGAGGGTGACTTTCGCACTGGCACAGGCTACTCAGAGAGATGGCGGACTCTCCATCCTTGGTGATGGTCAAAAGCCATCTCGACACAGGCCTGGGCAACTGTTTCTGGGTGACCCTGCTTGAGCAGGGAGTTGGACAAGGTGACTTCAGAGGACCTTTCCAGCCTCAGCCGTTCTGTGAAGCGGAGAGCAGAAGAGACGAACGAGTCAAAGGCAGGAAGCGGCTGCGCTTGTCACCGCTGCAGCTCCCAGGCGAGCGGCGGCTTCGCCCCAGCGGCAAACCCCGCGCAGNTCCCAGCCGATGCTCCCGCGGAGATCCGAGGCGGGCGCGGTGGGACCCCGGCGGCTGCTCCCGGGCACCGGGCACGGCGGGTTTCAAACTTTATCGCCTGTCCCTTTTTCTTGCACGAATTCGTAACGTACCGTGTGCATTAGGTGACACTGCCGAGATGCACGGATGGCATTGATACTTAATGCTTGTTCCTTTAATCTCTCATCTGTGTCGTTACGTAATTCTAATTCCACTTTTCATTTCCTCTTGTAGGCGTTCAGTGCTGATTTAGTCCCAGAGCAGTAGTAAACTAATCAATGTCCAAATGTGTACCCTGTATCCCACTCATTCAACCCTGCAGGTCTTCTGAGACAAAACCGTGGAGAAAAAGGCACGGGAGTGCCAATTGGCTGTAAAGTCAACTAGACTACTAGCGATCACCTGCACAATTTGTCTTAGATATTCTGAGTTCCAGGGTAAATCTCATTTATCTCAGTTGATATCCCAACCTATGCCAGTGTATTAATTGCTGTTCCTGGATTTTTATAACTTTAAAACGCTTATATTTTTCAAATTTGCCTTTCTCTTTTTGTCCCTATTTGCCACCTTGCCCAAAGACAATGTGATGTCTTGCCAGGAGTTAGGATTAAGATTCAGGAAAATCCCTCTGCTCATGTGGTATGCCAGTCTTTCTCTCTCTCCCTCCCTCCCTGGCCCTCTTCCCTCCAGGAGGAAGGATCTGTGGAAAAAGCCGTGTGAGAAAGCTCATGTGCAGTCTGGGTTCTGCCATCAAGTGATTGATTTTGACTCAGTGCAGGGCCAGGTTGGGATAGCTATATCTAAGAGCTTTGTCAGGACACCCAGAAGGAATGCTGCTCAGAAAGACAGTATAGATAGGAGGAATCCCTAGAAGAGCCAGAGAAGCAGACACAGCTCTTTCAGGGGCAGAGTGGAGGGTAGGCTCAGTTTCCCAGCCAGGTACAGATTACACACATTGCACAAAGTGTGCAGTGGTTCAGTCAGCACCACACACCCTCAAGGATACTGGGCCATCCCTGGAAAGCTTCGCTCACACTCTAAATCGACCTTCCCCTGCCCAATCTTGCGGGGCAGAAATGTCATATGACAGAGGGATGACTGCCAAATGTCAGGCAGTTTTCACATCATGCATCGCTCTCTGAGCGATGCTCAGAGAGAGGAAACACACCATTCATTCTACCAGAAAAACTGGTAATGTTATCAGAGTGAGCAGCATCCTGGTCTTTCTGCTGTCTTCTGCTTGTTTTATTCCACCATTTTCTCCTGTGATAGAATTCTGTAAGTAGGTACTCTGTGTTTCACAGACTGCTGAAGGCAGTTGATAGAGCCCCAGGGATAATAACCCATGGCATCAGTAACACAGGAAGATGCTGACAGCGTAGAAGAAAGAACCTGAGTGTCCAGGCCAAAAACACTGCAGCTGAAAGGAAACCCCTTCAATTAACGCCTGATGGAGCTGGACTTCATAGTGAGTCCCAACAGACTGAAGAAAGATGGTGCCAGGAGCTTTGAGCAGATACTTGAGATTTTTCAATAGTGAGCAATTAAATGTTCTTACTTGAAATCTCTGTAAGATGTAGCTGAGGCAGATGGAAAGATCCTTCAACTCTCCCATCTCGTCTGCAGACACTGACAGGTCCTCTACATTGAGGTATTGACCTCAACTCCAGCTTGTAACAGAAATTTAAACTGTGACTGAGCTCTGTGTGTTTTCATCTCACAGGGGCCGTGACCCATCGTCACTGTAGAGCAAACATGACAGCCCGCCCGCTACTCCAAAGGGGATGAAAGCTTCTCCTGACTCCATCCAACAGGGACTGAGGGTCAGACCTGGACGGAGAGCCAGTCTTGCTCCACCGGAAAGCAGCTGAGCTGAATTCCATGTCAGAAAGTCTCCTTGGCTTAAATAGGTCAGGTGTCTGATAGTTTTCTTGAATACTGACAGTATATTGAACAGGGGTAGGAAAGGAGATGAGAACACACTTTCTGCTGAGAAATGGTCCCACTGAGACCAAGTTTCATGATGGCATTTTTCTCATAATTACTAACACAGAGGTGTTCAAAGCTCTTCATAGTAATTGTTTCCTCTCTTGCGTAGTTCCTTCTACTGACCTGTGCAAAACTTTACACTTCTGTACGTTGCCTGGGATTTCTGGGCTGGGCAAAGACAGCCAGACCTAATGGAAAGACTTCTCATGAAAAACCATCCATCTCTGCATTTCACATTGTAATGAGAAATCACCCAGGATTAACCTCACTTGCCAGTGGAGACATTGCTACAGATAAAACAGATGCAGAGATGGCAATTTGATTTTACTTTTCCAGAACTTTGAAGCAAATGCAAAGCGGACAATTTAAGGGTTTGCATAATATAAAGAAATGTATATCCATCCTTTCTCCGAAAACGGGAAAATAGGAAGCTCAGACCAGTCACGCAGGATTTAACTGGGAACGAACCAGGCTTTGCAAACACTGCTAAGGTCCCAGTTCAGCCTGTTTACCCAGTGAAATACAGCAAGGAAGGAAAGGGGAAAGAGTTCCTCAGCTTCTGACACTGCCTTCCCCAAGGCCCATTTGACAATATGTCGAGGAGGGAGGTGTGGTACTCCCAGGAGCAGGGATGTGTGCCCATAGAAGGGCAGCCAGGACTCATCTCCGTAGAGCAAACCCTCCCAGGAGTCTCTTGGGGCAGCCCTTGCTGATTGCTCCGTGTTCACGATGCTGACTGAAGACCAAGTAACATCTGGGGAAACTCTAAGAAGTATTTACAGCTTCACCCGTCAAAGCCTGCACACTTCCATGAATAGCCTCAACTGCTGCCAAACCCCGTCCTACAAGTCACCTCTCCCAAAAGGTGGTATGCCATGGTTAGCATAACAACATGTGCTGCCTGCAACTGTCTCCTGGCAAAGGAGTAAATTTCTTAATATTTTCACTGGCAGTCTTATCAGTGTTATTCTTCCTCAGAACTTCAGATGTTGCAAAGAAGTCAAATATAGACACTAAAAATATTGTCTTGCTAATACAGTTTTAGCAAAAGAAGAAACAGATCACTCAGAAAAGGCCAGGCTAATAGCATTAGCAAAGTTAGAGTAAAGAAGTGGTTAAGGATCTAGATGATTTAATCCAGTTTTAAGAAAAGGTTTTACAGTGAGCAATTAGATGCTGTTTAAGGAATTAATCACTAATGGGTCATTAACTCTGACTGCTATTGTACAGTTAACAAGCCGAGGCAGGATTATTAGACTCAGCACCCAATTAAGAAGAAGATATTTACAACAAAATGAACAAATGAGCTTTTAAAATGGAATGGGACAATTTGAAAGAAAGTGCAGGAACACGGAAAGCCAGACAGAGTACGAGAAAGATACAAGTTTGCATATGTCTCTGTCCCTTTGTTTGAACAATATTTACCTGTCTACCCCATTATGTTTAGCTGTTTAGAGTATTTATTTTTAGCAATACATTCATGTCTTTCCTTGAAGGACATGGCTGCACGCAGTTTATCCATTACAGGCTTCACATGTACAACATATAACAAAAGACCTGCTTAATAAGTCAATAAAAGAACACCACAGCTTGACGAAATCTTTTGGTTTTGGCTCACAGGTGTTGGATCAGGAGCTTAATAAAAGTGAACAGCTGCTTTAGCTGCTGTTTCTGCTGACCTGTCGTTGTGGTTTTATCTACTGTTAGTCTTTGACTAGCTCAAGTTACCAGTACTGGTTACAGTGCTGATCAAAAAGTCAGGGGTGTCCTTCCAATGGCTACACAGGATAGAGAGGAACTGGAGGCAAGAGGGAGGGGAATAGTGCCAAAATGTAGAAGAGCACCACTGAAATCTCGGGGAGTTGCTCGTTAACCATGATCAGTAAGCACAGGTGAGAGCTTGCAGACAGCACTTAAATGTGCTCACATGCAGGAGAGTCTTCCGCATCAGAGTCACAGCCGGACTGCAGCCAAGTAATGACAAAGGGGATTGTTCCTGCCCCCGAGGAGGAAGAGTGTGCAGAGCCTGTGCTGTCGTATGTCAGTGTGTGTCCATTGCTGATGCAGCCCAGGGTGTGCGGGTACTGCTTAAGCACACCAAGAGACATTCTTCTCTCACAGCCACCAGCCACGCACCTTCTTGAAAGCTCAGCATCCTTGGCGATGCGAAGCTCACCCATGCAAGGACCGATGAAAAGGACAAGACCTAAAAGCTAAAGAAATATAGTTTCTGTTCTCCTCTGCTCAAAAGTTTACTCGGGTCTCCTTACTGGAAGTTAGCAAAATATTTCTCTGGTCCTGAGAGCAACAGCATTTTCTTTTCCTGACAGCAGGGCACTTTCTTTGCCAAGGAGAGCTGTGTGCTGGGGAGGCCAGGCACCACCACAGACACATGTACAGTGGCACTGACAGGTCCAAAGCTCAGCAGGAGGGTCTGGCCCAAGCAGGGCTACATCCCCCATGAATTCAGCGGGGACCACTCACTGGGCCTCCTCGCAATCCCCTGGACAAGCACAGCTCAGGGAAGAGAAGCCGAGGCGCCTGGGCACAGCGCGTACCCCGGTCCAGAGAGGCCAACTGGATCTGCAGGGAGGCTGGGGAGAGAGGAAAAGGCATTTCAAAATAGATGGATTCCTATTATTATCTGTAAAAGCTCTCCAGAGAATAGATGGGGGCTACTGTGGAGAAGGCTGTGAAGAGATGTTTAGAAACTGCTGTCTAAGGTTAAAAAGCTCTCTGAAGTGAAGCTGAACAAAGCTGACATACTTGTTTCTGACAGGACTCTTAAAAGATACGCGCAGATTGTGAAAATATAATTAGATGCCAGCCTTTGTCTGGCCACAACGAGTGGGAAATGGTGAAAGGAGAGGTCTCCCAGTCTGCACTGAATCATCCCCAGGACACAATGAGGGCGCTTGTGCATCCTTCTCTCTTCCCTAATGAGAAACGTTAATTGCCACAACCTCCAGAGTGTGTAGAGCACCCCGTGCCCAGCAGAGGAGAAGGGGTGTTTCATTACAGCTTCTCAGCCCCATTACAGGCAGTAACGGAGATAATGGAAAATAAAGATGCCGCAGTTTTAGTTTCGGTAGCTTGGCGATGGTCACTGGGTGGGTGGGGAAGCGAGCACTGCCAGCACTGTGCCAGCTACTGGGCAGCTGTACAGGGCAAGACGCACCCACCAGGTTCCCGATGACAGCCCCAGTCACCCAGCCCGTCAGCTACCGCCCATCTCCCTCTGCAGGCAGCTGGGCTGCGGGGCCATGGGGTTCTGCAGCACCTGCTGGTCCCCTTCTCTGAAGAGACAGCAAAGGCCAGGGGACTGGCACCAGCCCCAGCCTGAGTTCCATCTAAACCTGGGGCTGCCCTCAAGGGCAGCTCTGGGAGGGCTGTTCTGGGCCCACCAGCTGCCAGGGCCCTGGCCCCCCTCGCTAAGACGAGAGCCCTGAGCTGGGTGCACTCCCCGCCATGGGGATGCAGCCCCCAAAGCTCACAGCCAGTTCAGGCAGGGTCCTGCTGCTGGAGGAGGAGGGAGGAGGACCCAGAGCCAGGCCTGTCCCACCCCTCGGCATGTCACACGTAGCAGAGGGTCCACCCGAGCAGCCCATTCGGGTGCAGAAACACGATGCGCAGCCTTCATGCAGGTCGTGCCATTTAATGGTGCAAAAGCAGAAAACCCTCCCCAGGTAACACAGGCCTCGATTCCCAGCCACCCTATGGAACTCTTTGCCTTACTGCAGCTTTTATTGCAACTAAAGCATCCAGGCAAGGAGGGAGAGCAACAGATTTTTTTTTTTTTTCCTAAGCTATGATCAGGCCCCTAACTCTGCAGGGCATGTGGAAAAGGGAATTAAAAGGACCACAAAATACAAAGCAAGTCAAGGCGTTGGGGAAAGGCTGGTGCAAGGGACAATCTTTCCTTGCCTGGCCATCCAGGGGAGACAGGGCAGGGCAAGGACATCCCTTGGTTGTCCCAGAACCAGCCTTCCCCACAGGTTTCTCCCAGGTGCTGAAGAGGGAGTTCAGATTGTCTGCCAGGGTTTCCCGATGGACTGGATGTGCTCCTTGGCCTTCATCCGCAAGGCGGCAATGCTGGTGTTGCGTGGGTCTGCCTCGTCCAAGGGGAACTTGTCCACAAAGGTGGCCCCGCACTGATAAGGCGGTGGTGGCCCCATGGCCCCCAGGGGCTGCAGCGCATGGGTCACTGCTGGAGAGTTCAGGAAGGGCGGTGGCGTGTAGCTGCCAGGCAGGCTCTGCGAGGAGGCCACGAAGCTCGGCAGGGTCTGCAGAGCCGTGCTGCTGGGCACAGGCGGGCTGAGCCATGTCTCCAGGGGCAGGTTGCTGCTGAGAGGACCCATGGGTGTTGCCTGTGGCGAACGGTTGAAGGAGAGGATGGGTGAGTCCTGCAGCTTCATGGAGGTCACCTCCAGCTTCTCCTGCCGCCTCCACTTGGCCCGTCTGTTCTGAAACCACACCTGCAAGCACAGTGGCGTTAGCCAGGCCAAGGGCCAGCACGGCAGCGCTGCTGACCCTGCCGGGGACGGAGGTTCTGCCCCAGGTGCAGCGGCACACGCAAAATGAAGCGAGTGAAACAGGGCGGAGCAGCAGACGGCGGGGCCGCGATGAGCCGAGGCAGGAACAGGTTCAGCCGTGCTTCCCCACGGGCTCGGCGGTCCAGCACTCGGCGGAGAGCAGCGCCATGGGGAAGCCGCACAGCGAGAGCCCCGCGGCGGAGCCGGCCCGCCCTGTCCACTAGCCACCCGCTAGCTCCAGTCAAAGGGTAGCGGCGCTGGCGGCGCAGCCGACGGTCGGGACCCGCGGCTGCCGAATTGAAAATGGTCTCAGGCTCCGCGGAGTCCCGCGGGCCGTGTGGACGGCGCCAGTTGCACTTTATGCCGGCGCTGCGGCGGTGCCCCGCGGGGCCGCTGGGACACGCATCG
>VWZK01014580.1:281247-321494 GCA_013396935.1 Baryphthengus martii
CTGTCGGAGGGCCGGGCGCGGCGGGACCAACCCGGCACGGCAGTGCCCGCCACGGCGGGAGTCGCGGAAGCCGCTTACCGGGAGCATGACAGACGGGCCCAGGAAAGGGGGCTGCATAGAGGGGCTGGGGAGGCGCAGGAGCCCCCGGGGAGCCCAGGCCAGAGGACAGTGGATGCCTAGCTCAGTGCCCAGCTCTGTGCTGCGGTCTCTCGGAGCCTCTCCTAATTCCCTTGACAGCTGCCTTGAGAGCCGTCCCACGCGTTTTTTAAGTGCGTCGGTTTCATAGGTAGCCTCTCAAAAGATGACATGCAGGAGGATGCCGTGACGTTGTGCTGTTTCAAATGCGTAGAGTGAAAAGCATTGAGGATAAGAGCTGGTGGTGCTCTGGTGCCCTGTTGGGATCCTTGCCCTCCACCTGGCTGCCTTCAAAGTCAGGCTTACAGACCAAGTGGAAGTGTGTGGGGGCTTTTGGGAAGAATGATCTCTGGACTAATCTGAAGAAGGTAGGCTCAGCCTTTCAGCCTTCACAACTCTGGGGAAAGCACTAAGCAATATTTCTGAGGAAAATTTCTGAGATGTTGGTACAGAGCAGACCCTGTGAGAAGAGCTGATTCTGTGATATTGTCCTCTACAACATATGTGGGGCTGGGAGGCTAGAGGGCAAGGCATGGCTTCTTGGAAGATCTACAAAATGCTTTTGGAGGTAAGGCAGAGAGCCAAATCCCACACTTCACTGTGTACTTGGCTTGATGGAGGACATGGCCTGGGTGCAGTACTGACCAGGCAATGCATCATGTCTCCTGCCTCCAGTATACTCCTTCTATGAGTATTTTTTCCTGCTTTTCTCTTTCTGTCACTTTATTACTTTTTATACGAGCACTTGCCAGCTCCTTTGAAGCATCAGCCGTCTTTTGTCCCAGCTGGTTTTAATGACAAAACACAGTAACATCCAGAGTGTTTTTCAGCTTGCACTTAGCTGTAAAGATGCCTTTCAAGCCTGAGGAGAGTGTCTGTGAATGAAAAAAACCTGCTGCTTTTTCTTCTAGTTACATTAGCTAGTCTAATAAAGGTATGAGCTCTCTCAACAAATCTTCATTTTGGCTTCCCTCCCTGCCTCAACAGGATGCATTTTGCGTAGATTTTTCCAAAGGAATCTCTTCAAAACAAAGATTGTCAGTGCCTGCATCTGCCAGAGGTCACACCTTTTTAAAGTTTATGGTCTGATGTTCCAAAGTTAATTCGTTTTAGAAGTGCTCAGCTTTTCCTGCTAGCTCCAGGTGAGGTTTGCCTTCACTGACTACTTCGGGTGGGGGGGCAGGGGTTGGGGCCGAAAAAACTCAGCCATCCGTTGGCAAAGAGGGAAGAGGCCAACAGAAGAGACAAGAAAAGGTTAGTGTGGCTTTTGTGCACAATATGAAAAGCAAGTCAATACCATTGTAGAGGCATTGGAGGGTACTCAAAGCAATCAGCCAGGGGCTATTGTGTTGCTTTAATCTACATGTGTATTTCCCAAGAACTCTATTAGTGAAGATGAATGAACTGTGCAATGTCCCTAATTTCTTCTAATTTGGAGCTGGGGTTTTATGGCACTCACAGCTAGCACAAAACATGCCTGTCCCTCCAGAAGCCCTGGGCAAACTTGGGAATCATTTTTGCTTGTTGTAGGAGAAAAAAAAAAAAAAAAAAGAAGCTAGCAAGGTGAGAGGAAGGAGCAAAAACCCTTTAGCCTGACTCTGGTCTGACAGTAAGTGCCATGGAGGGCAATGGGTCTTGGCAAGATGCTGCTTTTAGGGTACCTGTCAAAATTGTCGAATAATGGGACAAGACTAAATTTTTTTACTGTTAATTACAATGAGAGTGTACAGCAAAAAAACTTCCACACTGAAAGCAGGGTACACATCCCACACAGTACATGAGAGACCATCCTCCCTAATGGAGAAGGATCCTCTTCCCTCAGCAGCAGATTTTCACAGTTGTATTTGCTGCATGGAGATGGATTTGTCATTATAGCATCTTCCTTACAGGGGAGCAAAGTTGCCGCATGGGGAAGCAACTCCTGTGGTTACAATCTGTAAAAATCTGAAAAAAAAACCGAACCCAAAACCCTGGAGCAGAGTAGAGCAGAGAGCAGCTCTGACTCCTCCAGCTCCAGATTTATCTTTTCCCTCTTGCCATGCTTTAGGTTCAGGCTATGGTGCCCTGACTCAAACATGAGGCATCACACTGCCCCGCGGAGGTAGGAACTCTAAGGGGTCCTCTGATAATCGGAGACTAGCACAGAGTTGAGGATGGCCAAGGAGGGTACTTGTCTGACCATTTCCCTTCGGGTCTAATGTTCTGGCTGTTATCTAAATCCCCTGCTGCCACAGAATGCCCTGGGATGTCTGGCATACTAGTATGAAGCCTCAGAAATGGATACTGTGGTACCTAAGAGCTTCACAAAGACAGTTTACCTTTGGAAATTCATGCAGGAGGTCAGGATTAAGTTTGAGAATGTTCATTAGGGGATGAAACAAGTGGGATTTGTTACTTGCCGCAAAAGATAGTTCCTATTCCATCACTTTAGTGGTTTGTTTTTTACAGTGCATTATTACAATTACTACTGAAATTATGTTTGGAAGTTAACAAATATTCTCGAAATGGTGCTGTTGAGATCTGTATATGGGACGTTGCTTCACACAAGGAAATCAACTCCATAAAATGCCATGGATTCTTGCTTCCTTTCCTCCTGTCTTTTCTTTATGCCAAGCTGAAATAATTACTGCCTTGCAGAGCAGACATTTGAAGCTGGTGACTCTGCAGGTGGGACATCACTCTCCAGACCAGTGATGTGCAGCAGGGAGCTCCTTCCTGAAAGATAAACAGGACTTTCAAGGTCAGACAGCAAATCGAGAAGGGGGACAAGGGGGAAGAGGGGGAAATCTTCACCCAGTGGGAACCTGTACCCTCCTGCAGTTTGCATACTGTATATCATCCAGCAGATGGTTCAAAGATGAAAAAATTCCTCTGCTTTTTTTTTTCTCCCCAGAAGTTGCTAAGTGTGCAGTTTAAGAATCCTCTTGAAAGCAAAGTATGAGGAAGCTGCTGTCACTGCATCACTCGTACCTTGGCAGTCATCTCCTGATATTTTTTTTCTGGTTAGGTTTTTCTTTATCTGCCCCTAGGAGTGACGGTTGTGTTTTCTCTGTCAGGTGCCACGTGCTCAGTGGCACTGGGGAATCTCATAGAGAGTGCTGAGAGGCCCCTCAGAGCACAGAGCCTGAGCCTCCGTGGAGCGTGCCTGTCCTGGCCGTGGGTACAGAATCAGCTGTGGGTGCTCCGGGAGTGGGGCAGTCCTTTCTGGGTGGTGAGCATCACTTGCATGGTGCAAGGGCTCCGGCATTTATGCTCACCATGCTCAGCCATCCCTCTGGAGGGAGGGAGTGGAGGTTCATGCTATAAGGCTATATTAATGCAATCCTTCTTTACTTGTTTTCCAATTAGCCTAATTGAATTCAGATTGCTTAAAAGTGGGCACTGGAGACATTTATCTTGATGGGATGACGGCCTTGAGCTCCAGCGATCCTATTAACTGTAAGAACACAAATCCCAGGTAGGGTCCATCCAGCAGTAGCTCCCATGTGACCTAACGCTTTAATCTGCTCCTCTTCCGTGCAGCACACGCACACACAGACACACGTACAGACATGCACGGGTACATGCACAGTGTGCACAGGTGCATGCACATGGGTACGTGTGCATTTGTGCACATACATGCTCACAAGTGCATCCCTGTATGCACACGCACACCGGCACGCATGCACACGCGCATGCAAGCAGTGGCTGCCTCTGAAGGTTTCAGCAGCCTGAGGAGAAAGGTTGGTTAGTGCAAGACATTAGAAAAGGACCTTGGAGAAAAACCTGTTTCCTTTCTTACTTAAGAGCTGTAGCAGAGTCAGTGTGCTGCCTGCCTGCTCTGCTCCAGGCTCCCCCCAAGATCTGTTCCCAGGGCTTATGAGCACCTAGAGAGCTGCCCAGTGACATGTTCCCCGTGTGCCCCTGCCACCTCCTACCCGTGTGGCTCCCCAGGCTTGCAACTGCTGTCTGAGGACAGGGGCAGCAGGTACAGGAGGGATGAGCCATGCAGGTGCTGGCAGGGGCCAGGGCAGCCACTGCCAGCGAGGATCAGGACAGATTTGCAGCTGTGTCCTTGGTCGGTGGCAGCGCCAGAGTGGGTGCAAGCCCCAGCCCTAGTACCCTGGGGAAAGCCTGTCCATGCGTGGGAGCTTGGGGCAGAAACCAGCACCTGTTGTGATGTAGCCCAGCTCCGCAACTCCAGAGTGAGACCTTATCAGTCTCTGGCTCTAAAAATGGTGCCTAAGGCAGCCCGCTGCCCCGTGGTCAGGGCTGGGGAGCATCCCACGCTGTGGATGGGGAGAGCCCCTGTCCTGTGTCAGCCACCTCCCAGCCCTGCTCACCTCTGCCAGCCTTGACATTTTTGGGACTCTCATGAATCGCTTTGATGAATCTGACTGTACTTTCTTCTCTGACCCTTTAAACCATAAAAATGCTCATTCTATGTATGCTGACAGATTTAATTGGCTCCTTTAAACCACCAGGTACTTTCAGTAAGATTTTTAGGATGCCCCAGAAACATTTTCTTTCAAAGTTTGAAAGTCTTAGGCTTTTTTACTTTGGTGTTCTATAGATAAGACAAATCAGTCTGTAAAGTAACAGAGCAGTATGGAAACACCTGCCAGACTTACACAAGTACGGAGGAGAATGGACTGATCCTCACAAACCAAAGACTGTTTGAGTTGAGCTGGTGACTATTTTAACTGCTTTATGTAAAGACCTCTTAAAAGAGCCCATTTGTGTTTCCAGATAGGTAATTAAATTCTCTAGTGACATGTGAGAGAAGGATCCCAAGAGATAGAAAGCAAATCAGAAATCTTGGTGGTTTTAGGCAGAGTGTTTGAGCCTGAGTTAGCATTTGCTAGCTCTCATGCTTGACGAATGTGCTGAAGACAGTTCTCTGCCAAAGAAATGACGTATTACTGTACCAGAGCTCCTGTCACCCCTCTCTGAATGGACCAGAGCATCCTCTGGAAAAAAGCAAGGAAGTCATAAAGCTACACACTGCCCTCTCTGTCCTTTTGCAGCCATGGAGGAGAGCATGATTATACCCATCGGTGATAATAAGCTTTTTAAATGTAGCTAATTTTCTCCCTCCTTTTCCCACATCACAGTATCTGTGCTAGTGGTGCAGTGGAAAGCGGTGGAGTGACACTCCCTGGCAGTCCTGGCACCCAGCAGCCTGCTGGAGCTGGAGAGGAAGGGAAGGGAAGCTAAAGGAAAAGGTAGAAAAGAAAAAGAGAGGAAAGAGTGAAAAGACATAAAAAAGGAAAGAAGGCAGGAGAGAGAGAGAAAGGAAGAAAGGGAAGAAGGCAGGAGAGAGAAAGAAAGAAAAAAGAAACAGAAAGGAAGAAAGAAAAGAAAGAAAGAGAAAGAGACAAACCATACTTAGTGCATTTATTCATTTTAAATGAATATTTTAACTTGATTGGGTGGAGACAGAGAGAGAGAAAGAGAGACTTATAAACCTGTAGGCAGGTGCTACATGTATTCATTTGCAAATTTAATTCACAGACTAGCTCTTGGAGAACAAAGTCCTTCATTTTATAGAATATCTGAGCGCCTCGGGAGCAGCATTGTGTACATTATCCATGTGCCAGGGCTGTATGTTTTTTGTGGGGGGTTACCCTGCACAATATCTACTACGGCTGTGCAAGCGCAGAGACCAACTGATGCTCCCGTCTGCCTTAACCACAGCACCGTGCTCCACAGGGCTGGTGGAGATGTCCTCTGACGGCCCTGTCAGTGCCTGCCCAGGCTTCCTGCGGGTCCTGGGCTGCTGCCCTTCGGCAGCACTGCAGGCTGCAGTCTGTAGATGTCCCTCAACCGGCCAGCTCCAGCTGCTCTGCACAGGCTTCACCCCTCCAGCTGTCAGCCAGCATCAGCTCCGCTCTCTGGGGAGTGCAGGCAATGAGGCCGGCTCCTACTTAGGCTTTCCCCAGAAAAGAACTCTGAACAACAGCAGAGAAAATCTTGCTTGGTCTTGAATCTAAAACCATTGCAGAGGATCCTGCCTGTCCCATGGCCTTGGTCAGATTTAGCACTAGTGAAAGCCATGCTTTTTCTCAGGGCTCAGGTGCCCTACCCTTGCACAATCTTCCAGGTGGGCCCGATTTATCTTTAGCCTTGTAAGTCAGGTCTGTTTAGCCAGGTAAGTCCTGGAATAAATGTGGCGAGCTCATTTTTGCCTCTGCAAGCCCCACGCAGGAGGCAGGCAGAAGGTCACTGCTGTGACTTGATGTTTGAACAGCATCTGAAGACAGAGACGCTGTGAAATTAAAGCAACCTGAAGAAAGTCTGGGTTGCTGCCTGACCATGGTTCTTTGAGAGCTACCAAGCCTCGCTGTCCTACAAGTCCCCGCTCAGTTCTATATATGATGATGTTTTTGTCCCAAGCTGGAGAGTTATATGATTCATGTTTTGCCTTTCGCTATGTTTAGTACAGAGATGGTCAAACCCTTTTGTTTTTAAAGTTTTTGCAGAAAATGTCAATGTTTGAATACCAGGTTTGTTTCAAAATGTTTGAAACAGACATGTTTTTATTAAAAATATATGAATTTATTTCTAAAAGCAATATTAAATGAGCTGTTATCTATGTTATGTGTCAGAAGAACAATTTTGCTTAAAAATACACAGTTATTAGCATTTTGATCTCTTTGAAAACAAATGGAAAAAGGCACATTTTTTCCCCATTATTAGCTCTTTTGAAGCCTTTTTTTTTACCGTGGGGAAAAATGTTATATTAAAAAAATGAGGCTCAGTTGTAATTTTGCATTAAGCAGCCACAGCATGTAAATTTTGACACACATCCCTTGGGGTTTTAAAGTCTCTCTCTCTCACTTTTCTATATTTACATTTAATGCTATAGAGCTGAGTGCATCCCTTTGCCTGCTCCCTCTCTGCAGCCCCCATGAGACAAAACTGAATTCACAGCCCATGGATAGTGCTGTCTCTTCTACATCACAGAACATTTCTGCTCAGCTGCCTGTTTCATTTCGGTGAAGGTGGCTTGTGCTTTTTCTTTGATTGTATCCATGTCCATATTCTGGATGTTCTGCAGCTGTCCCAGGATAGAGTCCTTGTCCTCTTCCTCCACCTGATCTTCTGCCACCATCTTCTGAAGGTCTTCTGGCAAATCCACATCATCTCCAGCCATCTGTATCTGATTCTCATCCAATTCACTCTGATACAAAAAGCAGAAAATGAAAACAGTACATGAGAGCATTTCTGCTATCCCAGGATCTACTGATGAGTCTCTTTTTTGTTTGTTTGTTTTAGGGCGAATGAAAACATATTCACAGATTTTTCAGTGAATTCAGGGGCTCAATCAGCCCCCATACAAGTGCTAAGATTTTTCGGACAGTGTCAATTGTATTTCTTTGAAGGGTCTGAGTAGTGTCAAAACTGAAGCCCTTGGTGCCACTTACCATTTTAGAAATCTTTGCCATATGTGTTAACATCCTGATACTGCAGGAAATCCACTACGAGTTATTTGTATCCCCCAAAGATACGCTGCAATATACCGCTCTACGCTGTCATCTCTTGTGCATTTTGGTTGATGAAGCAAGAGCTTTAGAAAAACTGCGTGGCTACCGCTCGCCTATTTATTTGTTGGTGGGTATTTTTAGGTATCAGCATTAAACTGAAGCCTTCCTGAAGAAAGATGCATTAAACTCAGGAAAGAATTACTGGGGAAAAAAGCTCCCCATCTTCCCCAAACCACGTCTACACTACATCTGGGTCTTTGGTTGACGTCTCTGTGTTGTGATGAAGTGCAGGGGCTGCCTGGCACATAATCAGAGCAGTGTTGCTGGTTAAGTGGGGTAATAGGAGGACTTAGACAACAAAAGAGAGGATGGAGGTTGGATGTGAGTCTGAGAGAGCAAAAGGAGACAGGAGAAGAAACTGGTTAAGCAATTAAAAGGTCTGAGATGCAGTAAATGCTACACACACTTGCTTCCTGCCTGCCTGCTGAAACGCTCTATCAGTGGAGCTACATCAATTTTTCAAACAATGGTGATTTTGTTCACATTTCATGGTGGATTCTGATGGATCCAGAGCTCAGAAAAACAGGGTATTTTGACACAGTTCACACATCAAAGATAAGCATTAATGCCTCATTACATCTCCAAAATGAAGCATGACAGCAGCAAAGGCCTGATATGAATAAGCAGCAATGCTGTCAGCAGGAGGTGTTTTTGACAGTGAGAGGGTCTTGGTTTTGCATGAATGAATGAATGCAAGAATGAATGGAAGGACGTACATGAGCGATGTCTGTGAAGTTTCGGGACTTAGAAAGGACAGGCCGACGGGGATGCCTGGCCACATAGACACTATTTACTGTTACGTACACAGCTTTGTGTTTGCAATAACGGTACTCCCTTTACCCTGATTTCTCCCCATAGCTCTTATGAAAATATGGAGAGGTGTATCATGATTGTTACTATTACATGGTTAAAATGGGCAAGGACGTCTCTTGACTCCCATAGGCCAACTAAAGGGTTGCTGCTATCAGATCTGTGGGAGCAAGAAACAATATCCCAGTTGGCAGAAGTATTCTTTATTGCTTGGTAGCAGGAAAAAATGTGCATTAAGCTTTTAATCAGCAAGTGCTGGCTCTTGGAGGAGTTAGTCCTTTTGAAATTCTCCCAAGTAGCCATAGAGGATGATAAAAAAAAAGATACTGGGGTAATTACTGAAATAGTCCCCCTAAGCAGACAATCAATCACACATGTTCTTTAGAACTATTTATAATTTAAGACATCATCGCTGCACAGTACTGTATATTACACGGAGAGATGCCCATACAGCACACACAAAGGCCACTTCGGTGATGTGAACAGTCGTTTGGCACACTCTTGCCCAAAAGCCCACTGTCTTGTGGAAGTTTGATATGTGATGGACAGCACAGTTTGGGGGTTCGAAGTATGCTCTGACCAAAGAATGTATTCAGTTGTCATCTGAAGCAGTACAATTCTGCCCAAGTCATCTGCCTCTACCCACTTGGCATTTAGCCTGTGCTCAAACAGACCTAGTATAGGCTTCAACAGGTTGGTGTCACTCAGCAGCAAGCCAAGAAGCACATAGCGTGTATAGGGCCTTTTCTCTTTCTTCTGAAATGTGACAGATCTGGGTCTGTTACTTTGATTTAAAATGGAAATATAGGATTCTGTGATTGTCTGTTGTTTTGGGCTTTTTTTGCTATTAAGGCTGGTGGAAATAAGTTAAAGCTTGTGTTCTCACAAGGAGAGATTTTACTACAGGGTATTCTTAAAAGTCAGGCTAATGCTGCAAGCGTCCAAACACAGGGTGAGCCTGCAGATCCCAGTGCTTCATTCTGAAAGTCAGGATCAGAAATGGGGTGCTGGAAATGCATCGTGTCTGTTAGTGTCAGACAGCAGCTTGCGGTCCGCACGTGAGTGGGGTGTGCAGATGCCATGCATGCCAGCGTGCACACACATGGGGACTGTCACTTGCCCAAGGCCAGAGATGGCTCTGATGGTGCTAGAGGCACTACTCTGCATCAGAATACACTCAGCTTGGACTACAGAGAGCACCCAAAATAGGCAAACCTCATGGACAGGCCAGCTAGAGCCGTGGGCTCCAAAAACCCATATATAAAGGCCCTCTAGACTCTGGCAAACCTGCGCTGGGCTGGATGGCCTCTCTCCTGATGACTTTAATCTCCACAGTCTCCCGGTCTCTGCAACGGTTCAGCCACCCTTTCAGGATCTCTGAGAATATAGAAACAACATCTATTCTAGTAAATTAAATATGCCTGGCACTGCTGTCTTGCCCCAAGGCCAGCTGGCCTGGAACAACCCACTGTGATGCTATTGAACTCTCTCGCCCTTCCAAACAGGGTGGTCCCATCTAACTGCTTATTGGGAATGCCTGTCCTAACTCCCCAACTGGCCCTGGGAAATGCTTGGGAGAGTGCCCAGGCCAAAACTGGGTCAGGCACTATTCTGACAATTCAACAGTATAGGAGATAGAACCCTGGTTGTATTCTTTGACCTTGATTATGCATCTGATGGAGTCAGACAGATCCATTTTATTACAGGTGTGATATAATATTGCGTTCTTTATACGTACATGATACACAGGTGTAAGCAGAAAACAGACAGACTAAACACATGTTTATGTGAAGTCTGATTGTAAACAAAAGAGATCAAAGCTCATAGACATGGGGCAACCAGCATCACCGTCTGATGTGCTGCTTTCCTTATGTCTAACTTAGCCTGTCATAAAATTTGCCTATGTCTGTGCACAGAGGTTCTTAGGAAGGTGAATCCAGATCTGATCTTGTGGCTCATCATCTATAATGCACCACTTGACATACAAAATCAAAGTTCGTCTTGCCTTGACCTGCAAGTGATATTTTTGGTAAGCAATACAGCAGTCCCATACTGACCTATGCCATCCAAGGATGCAGGTACCTCACAAGAAGGTATGAGGAGACGCAGGTTGGCACCACCAGCCTTCTCCCTCACAAACACCCTCGTCCCATCTCTACAGAGGAATCACACTTTGGAGCACAGGCAAGGTGTGTGGATGCTGCTTGGCACCCCAGCCGTCAGGGACAGGCGCCATCATGTCACTGCCCAAACTGACTTCAACAAGGACCTTCTTACACTCGGGGCCCAGAAACCCCATTTCAGCTCATGCCAGGCCCCCAGCTGAGCCCTAGACTAGGTCACAGCTGTGCCAGTGCCAAGATGTTCCCCTGCTGAGCCTGGCTGGTCACGGGTTTTCCAGGATGGACCATGCTTTGCCTTCCCTGGCAGTCACTGTGCTGTTGCTGGACCCTGCTGCCAGAGGCAGTGCTTCCTGCTGTGTTCAGAGTCTGTGGGTGAGGACACTGCTTGTGCTGGGGTCCCCCATTGCCCCAGCCTGGACCTTCTCAGGGAGCAGTCCAGAGCCTACTGACTCCTGACATCCACATTGTGGCTTCACTTTTCCACAGTGGATCCAGCTGTTTCACTCTAACTTATTAGGAAAACATTTAGCTCAGCAGAAGAATTCTTTGAGCTTAGCAAATACTTGTTTTCCAATACTTATTTAAGGCCTGCATGCACTGAAGAGCTTCTCCTGAGACAAGTTTCTCTTTCTGCCTGGCCAATATGCATCCTCTGCTGCACAGCTAGAGTTTGCAAGTAAAAACCCTTTAATTCTGGAATGACGCTATTCACTAAATCAAGTCCTAACAATATTCCCATCACAGCACAAACGAGCAAGAGCTGTTTGAGATTACATGACTACACGTCCCTTTCACGGCGAGAAGCTTTCCTTTTTAATGTCTTTAGCAGTACTTGTTGAAAAGACACCTGATTGCATCTGAATACTCATTCCCTCTAAATATCAGTGAAGGAAAAACATTCTGCTGTTCAGCAGCTGAGAATCTTGTACAGCAGTGTCCGCAGAAGTCCTTTAACTAGGGGAGGAGATCGACCTGCTCAGTGCAGATGACACTGTCCCTTCCTGAGGTGCTAGAACTTCACATATCACAACATAGCTCCCAACACTTTGACAGAAGAATGGCGCTGACATGACAATACTCTGACAGAGTAGCGGCATTTGAGGTGACATGGTGGGTAAGCGTGCAGCTCAGTGATGTGAAAGGGGTGGTGGGGCCCGTAGGGAGAGGTTGCTGTGCAGCAGACAAGGTCTTTGTACAGGTTGGATGGGTCTGTGGGCAGATGTTCTTCTGCATCACACGCACCATCACCTCAAGCCTCTGTGTTTAGAACTTGCAGAAGTTAACTGATTATCAGATCCCAGTTCAGGTAAAAGTAGTAAGTGAGTTAAAAATTTAGATGTGATTTTTTTTTTAATTGAAATATTTATGTATTTATATAATTAGAAAAAAAAAGAAAGTGTTTTGTATGGAGGTGATGCATTGAATACTCCAAAGATGAAAGAGTTGTACCTAGATCAAATATCTCATGGCTAAAAACATCTTTCTGATGACAAACCCAAGTTGACAATTCTGTTAATAGGATTAGGTTCATTAAGAGACTGCTTTCTCTCATAAATCTGGTCCAGATAGCATGGAGCTTTAGATTTTGCACTGTAAAGGGGGCCCTGCTTAGTCCTGAAATTCATGCTTTCATTTACAATGTGTGCTAGTGATTGATACTGGTAATATTCAGGATTTCTATCCCGTACTAGGCTACCTGAAACTAGTTTCATTTTTCAAAATATTTAATGCATTATCAGAGGTCTGAGAGCATTTTGCTGCCATAATATTGTATTACACAGTTGATTTTTTTAGAGATGTGTAGTGTGCATGTAATAATTTCATTTTCTTCCTGATACAACATATGTTTTCATAAGGACTGATGAAAAGAAGGCAGATCTTCGACAAATCAATGCTATATAGGTATGTATATGCGCAGAAGAGTATATCCTGCAAAAGTTACTTGCCACCGCTGCAAATCAGCAACACTAAGTATGTGTTCAGTATCTTCTTTGGTGGCTTAGAGCTCCTGTCCTACCTTGGAGGCAAGCCTTCTACTGTTATTACTGAAATTTGCCCTCCTCCACATCTCCCCCCCCGCCAAGAGCACTCAGTATATGGCGAAGTCAAGATGCTGGTGGAAATGGGGCAGATCACCACTGCATGCTCTTGGGTGCAATGAGGTGGCAGTGCCAAGGGTGGCTGTGGAGACCTGAGCACCATCTTGCAACTGAAAAAAGCACCGCAGGTGGGAGGCTTTCAAAATCACAGAGAGACACCCAGCTCCACTGCCTTCCAGTTGCGAGCTGTGCATGTAAGTGTCCTGAAGCTTGCAACCGGCCCTTCTTTGGATTTAAAGCTGGGCCCTTGCACAGTGTGGTGAGGCCATGGGGAAATGCTGTTCAGTAGCTGGCTCAGCATATGCCTCCAAAAGGAAAACAAAGCTAATGATATTTTACTACCCAGCTGCTAATTAAAATGCTGATGTTTAGAGATTTAGGCCTGCAATCCAATCAACCACTTAGAATCTTATACTTCATTTTTTGCATAACTCATCTTTCTGTAATTAAACTCATCCTCAGGATACGTTTTCCTCTTCCCTTTGTCACTCTGCCGAGCACCCACGGCCCAGATAAATGATATATTGCAACTGATGGATACAGAGGAACATAGTGGATAATCTGCCCTTGATCCTTCTGCCCCTGTGTGTGACACCAGTCATGCACAAACATATATCCATGTTTCTCCAGGCATATCCCTTTCTCTTTCAGGTGGATGTTATTTCTGGAGGGAATTCGAAGACATGGTGCATTTCTCTAGTCCTTTTAATGCCAGGCTATAGCTGAGTGTGTCAACAATTGCCGAACACATCTGCTGCAAGATGAGCCATCACCCTCACAGGCCTGGCACAAAGCCTGCGCCGACACTAGGCCCTGGTGCTGTGCGCAGGCAGCACACGCAGCCGGGCTGTTCCGCAGGAACTGTGCCTTCAACACACCCCAGACGAGCAGGATGCTTTGCAGATGACCTGTGCAGTTTGCAGAATTTACACAGGTTTGGTAACACCTGGAAATGTTCAGATACACAATGCAGAAACAAGTGTTTCTATAGAGGCAGCTGCAGCTGTTACAGCAACACCTCCAGGGAGTGAGAAAGAGATCAAAGTTGAAGTACAAGGAAGCGTGCAACCTCAATAATCATCTGGGCTAACAATACTTCCATTTAAAGGGGTCATTTGAATGAGAAGCTATAGGTGTAGCAACACACCTTCATTTCTGAAGATGACAAACTATGCCTTCGGCTATTTTAAAAAATCACATGTCCTTACAGAGAGTTTGCTGATCTCATATGCGCTGTTACATAGAACTGCAGTCACTTCAAATTTGCGTACAAAAACTTTGTTCAATGCAAACACATTGGGAGGGCAAGTAAAGGTAGCTTAATTAAGGTTTATCCACACTATTTTTTCCCTTGCTTTCCCCACTCTCCAGGTACCTGTCTCAAGACTTTCTGCCATGTTTTTTTAAGACAGCACTTCTCTTGGGAGGTCAGTTAGCGAGGTCTTGTTGCAAAACACGTTTTCAAAGTTAAAGAAAAACACATTTTTCATCCTCGATTATGAATGAGGCCTGCCCAACTGATTAAATGCAGATGGTATAATTTTATCAAAGTCACAAGGTTGATTTACTTTAATTTGCCTTTAGGGTTCAACCAAATGATCGTTTTAAGAGTGATGCAGTTTTATGAACATGGCACTAGAGGGCCTTTGATGGCTCAGGGTTAGAAACGGCATCAAACTAACACTAGAAAAAAATAGATGGTTTACAGTATGTGTTTACATTATACAATCACCTTCTGAGCCTAGGTGACTGTTAATTTGTAATTGCTCGACTGTTGGGTCCTTTCCTTCTGGCATTTCTGATGTTTCAGTGAGAAATTATTTGAAAAATTCAGCAGAGATGGTCACAAATGTTTTAGCATTTAGTTGTGCTTGCAACAGAAAATGCACAAACATTCAATTCTATTGCTTGCAGGTTCCAAGATAGGTTTTAAAATTCCTCAGTCACGTTCGCCTTTGCTCCCAAGTCATGCCAAGTAATGGAATCCAAGGGGCTAGTTGACTCAGACCAAAAGTGTGTTAGGGACTGTCAAGTAGTTTAACGATAGGGGTGATGGCACTCCAGCTCTAGAGAGCATGTCCCAGCACTGACTCATTTAGGGCTTTAGATTTAGCACTAGATTCATGGGACACTGAGAAAATGGTACAAAAAAACCTTCACTGGCAAATGGGAGACCTTCTTAAAATGCATCCTCCACAAGGGACCCTTCACGTCTGGTTCCTTCTGTCAAGTTGGAGAGATGGTACTAACCTAGGGCCAGAAGCATCACCAAAAGGACAGACTACACACCACAGTAAATTTGGTAATTCATAATTTGAAGTTCTTTAGGATCCTTTGGTAAATACCTGTTGCCCCTAGTGTACTGTATGCTGTTTAACAACACTACTCAGATGAGAAAATTCCCCTGATGCATCCCCACAATGGTGACTGTCATAGGGAAACCTATCTAGGGAACTTCATAATGGTCCTGCAGTTAAAATGAATGCAAAGAGTTCACTTAACGTTCCTGGTATGGGCTAATCTTCCCTGATCCTTTTGCAGAATCCTTCTCTGGCTCTCACCCTTGTAGCTCACTTCAAATCCGGTCCACAGTCTTGGAAGAGATACCAGCTTTCTTCACTATAGAAGCATCACCGTCTTGCAACAGGAAATCGTCTCCAATATATTCAAGTTTCAAAACTTCGTTTATTTATTTATTTTTAATAGGCAGGATCTGTGGGTGTTTAGTATAGGCTTAGTGCTAAAGCCTGTACTTTGATAAACAAGACTTCTCAGCCAAATCCTTGAAAGTGTGGAAGATGATAAAAAAATAAGTAGAGGAGCAAATCTTCCCTCTAAACCAGGAGAACACTTTCAATACAGTAGAGAGCTATGTTTGTTTGTATACCTGTGTGCTTATGTCAGAAAAATACTATCAATCAACCTAAATGGTAACTATTTTCTGTCATGATCCAGAAACCATTGCAGCTGCTGCCTGCTTTTAACAAACCTCTCTGTTGCTTGAAGCTTCTGTTGTCCGTATTTTGGTTTTCCTGACACAAAAGTGTCAGGAGCACTAAAGAAAACAGACTAGACAGTTTGCTTGCGCTTCTTAGAAGAAGACCGTAAAAATGAGACTTCAGAAGTTTAGCAGAATTCAATCGTACAGCTTGTAGAGGAGCTTTCAGTGTCTTTGCTGATCACCGTTCTTTTCAACTGTTGCACGTTACTAAGTTAAGACCATATATGAACTGTGAGATGCTGCCAGACCAGATGCTCAATTTGCCTAGACACTTGTTTCAGATCCGACAGTATAGAAATTAGATTCTATTACTGAGTAGAGAAAAAGGGGTCTAAAAGAAGAAGTCATTAGGGAAAACCATGGCTTTGGCCTCCCCTATTTCTGTACTGAGCTGCAGTGGGGATCCCACTAATGAAGGCAATTAGCCGTTTTCAGAATTCTGCATTGGTAGTCAGTTTGTTTTAAAACTGGCCACTGAACTAGCCGAGGTGATGAACTAACTACAGGCTTACCTTAGGGAGTCTGTACTTTTCTCTCAGATGAACCCTCAGACAGGCTCGCTCTGCTTTTTTCTGTGCAAATGCTGCATCTCTTTCCATCCTGGAAACCAGAAAAAAATGTTTCTTTAAGATACGAATAAAATATGGTATTTTACACCGAGCCACTTGCTCGGCTGCAAAAAGCTACACACAGGCGTCATTCCCAGAGATATGAACCTTGTCCAAAGGCACAAAAAGAGCAACGAAGGGAGGCTAAGGGGCCAGACTTCCTGCACCCCAAGCTTGTTCTCAGAGAACAGTTCCCTTGAGTCCTGTGAAGAATGAAGGATAAGCCAATGCTACTTGCCTGGAGTTTGTACCTGTGCTAGCTGTTATTGCTCACTACAACAATGAACAATTCCAATAAGCAGAACATAAAAGTTATGCTTTTTCCTTTCTTCTTCCACTAGGGCACATACAGAGATGCAGCTGCCTGCCAGTGCTCCTGTTCTACAAACATGAGATTCTCACAGCGTAACATCACGCACGCACACACACTGGCAGAATGGTCTTCCTGGGTCAGACCAAAATTTTACCTATCCTGGAGTTCCATCTCCAGTGGTAGACAGCAGTGGACACTTAAGAGAAAGAATTTAAGAATGGGATAAGCATCCTGTATCAAAACTGCCCAGCTTCCAAAAATCAGTGGTGTAAGCTACTGGAGCTGGAAATTTGCCTCATGTCATTGTATTTAATAGCCCTGGATGGCTTCTGTCAGCTATGAATTTTCATGGTCTTCTCTACATCCATTTACTGTTTCAGAACATTCTACAGCAATGAATTCCAGAACTTCCTGGTGTGGGAAAATATTTATTTTATCTGTGATTTTATAAAATGCTGTAATTGGATTTAAGAACAGTTCAGCACACTTTTTGGCTAGATTACTTTTGTACATATTTGAAAAATGTGTCGTTTTGAAGATTTTTGGTAATAGTCAATAAACTTCACCTTCCCCTCTATCCCTGTGATTTTTTTCCCTGGAAGCATTGTCATGAAAATTCTATGGTAAAATTGATTTTATTCCAGTATAGTTGTTTTGTCATATAAAATGTATTTTCAAGATGAAATATTATTTTTTCCTCTGCTTCCACAGATGAGTTTTTGGGTGGGTTTCCCTCTCTCTAAAAAAAGAAAAAGAAAAGTTTCGCATTAACTGGAAGCCAGTCATTGATGGTAAGCTTGGAAAGAGATTTTTTAAGCCCCTTTGGTGTATTTTCCCTCTCTTTCTCAACCTTCCTCTTCTGTTACCCTCTTCTACTTCAGAGGAGCTGTTAGCAGCCATAGGTGTATCAGGATATGTTCCCACAGGGCAGCGTACGCAGCATCACTATGCATTCCTTGAAGTGTCCTGTGAGGCTGAGGGACAGAAGGGGATTTTTCTGCTCAGGTAGATTTGAGCTTTTCAGTTTCCTGGCATCATGGGAAGACCTGGCAAAGCTCACTCAGCCACTCTCCCACCATTGCCTGGGCCTTCACGTCTGGCCTGATCTTCCACCTTTTTGTTCTGGAGGATCTGATTATTCCCTGGAACACGAAGCTTTGTAGAAACAGGAGACAGGTACAAGGGTAGTTGTGTGACAGTCAAGAGCCTGTGATGTACAGCACAAACTGGTGATCCCCTCTTGCTTAAACTCTTGTGATGCTGGAAGCAAATTCTGTGCGACTGTGCTGGAGGCTGTCAGTACAGGCCACCTATTTGTTCTGCATATCACACGGGATTTACAGAAGTTTGTTCCTGCGTATTGCATTTTTCCTGAGAAACAGCACTGTGTGCGTTTGTGTGTGTTTAATCACCAAAAAAATATCCAATGGTAAAACCTGAGAAGAACCCAAAGGCAGGATGGTCGTGCAAAGGCCAAACTCTGCCCGAGCATGACCCCGGCAAGGCACCACATCTCTGATCTCTACTTGTACAGCTGAAAACCGAGTAAAACCCAGAGAGCCCTGCAACAGATGCTCTGCCTGTGACAAAGATTTCTGACACACATTTACATAACCACACCACTGTGCACTGGCCTGAGCTAATTTCTTTTTTTTTTGAAAGTATTTCAAATGTTCCTGTTACAGTTCCAAACTGTACTTTCAGAAGTATTCCTGCACCACTTCCTCAATACATGTAATGGACATGTGCCATACTTGAAAACATTATAGAAATAATTCTTCTCCCAAGCATTTTCCCTGTCCCAGGAATCCCATTTTGCTCCTCACTCACAACAGAGCATCTTCCTGCCTGCAGGTGATTATTTCTCTTTTAAATATCCTTAACAAAATGCATAGCAAAACATGCTGTATTTTCTTCCAAACCAAATGATACCTATTCAAGGCTTTACGATAGAAATGGCTGCCACTAAATACAGACCTGGATACCTCAAATTCCACCAGTTATTAACCTTTCACCTATAATCATCTTACATCAAGGATTTACACAACCATTATGTAATTGACCATTAGAAGAACAGTTGCATTTGAGATTTGAAAGTCAATTGTTTTATTTATAACTATGCATGATTTGAACTCCTATATGTTAAGTCCTTTATTTTACTTCCATTTTGATATTTAAACACATCAAAGTGATAAAGATTATAAAAAAAATTAAATTGAGATTTAATCTGTTGAAAAGTTCTGCTTTATTCAGCATATTTTAGAAAAAAAACCTGAAAATGCAACTACAAAAAATAACCCATCTTAAAACTTTTCTCTAGATAAACATCACCCATTTAATACAGCCTTCGTTATTTTTTCATGTCCACCATAATAAATATGGACAAAGAAAACATTATGTATTGGAAGTGTACTCCACATGTCCTAGGAGAACAAATCACATACATTTTAGAATTAATTCCTGCACTACAAACAGCTTTGTACCTATGGAAAAATTTGACGTCCACTAGGAATGAATCCAACATTTCAGGTTGTGAAGATACCAGGAAAGTGTAGGAGAGAGTTGCAGGGTGAGGCGGGAGGAGGGGAAGGGGGAACACAGTACTTCATAATTTCCGTTGTTGAACTTTTATTTTGGAAGCTCTCTTTAATAAAAGATTCGCCTGCTTTGAAAAAAAGGAAAGAGAACTGAATGTTTGGCTTTTCCTTGGGTTATTTTTATCTGCACAAAGTTACCAAGCATCAGCCCCGTACTGATAATAAGGGAACAGGTACTCACTTCTCCTCAACCATTTGCTTTTGATATTCCTCATACTCCTCTCTGGTCATTCCTGCAGCTGCTGCTGGATCAGAAGGAGTGCTTTCTTCTTTGCTTTCTTCCCCTCCACCTCCAAGTCCCAAATTCTTTACCTGGTTGCTCAACATACTTTTCATTAAAAAGGCCATCTTCTCAAGAAAAAAACCAGGAGCTATAAGCAAACAACTACAAGAAAGCCAAACCAAACCAAAAATGTTTTCAAAACCAACAATTGTAAACAAGAGAGTTTCTACAGCCACATCAGCTCTTCAAGGGCACAATGCTAGTGAAACGTGAATGCCAAAACCAGTTTGTCAGCCATAATCTGGATTAGAGTGAACTCCTTAATATCTAGAGGCAGATGGTTCAGATTACTCCAAAAAAAAATCATTAGATGAAGCTACCTACTTTTTATATTAATACCTTAAGCTAATTGTACAGACACATGCACAAAAATCAATCATAGTGTGCAAAAGCATTTTGACTTTTTCGATCTTGAATCTCTCACCAAGATGAAAACATTCCCTGGAACACAACAGATCAAACTGAATATCTGGTTGACTAAATGACCATGGTAAAACTGTAAAACTTGGGCTATTGAGTAGAAAACCCTTTTGGATTTCCACAGTTAAATGAGATTTAAAAAACGGAATTATTCATTAAGCAAAAAAAAAAACCAAAAACAAACCAATCTTTTTTTATCTACTGGACAGAAAGTACATTGAAGATTTTTCTTCAGTCACTTTTCATATGGCTCGTTTGTCTCAGAGATGAATGGGGCAGTACTGCTATCATTATTTATTTTTTTCAAGAAAGTAACTACAAAAAAAAGCAAATCGCATCTTTGTACTTTTCATTCCTTAGGGTTTAGTTCAACTCTTCCCCAGGCTGTCTTCATCTAAATCACCACGTTGGTGCTGTATAGAATACCTCATTGTTTTACTCTGTCAGTAAAGGAGAAACTATGACTACTCTGGCCTCGACAGCTTCTGTTTGTGGATTACTTGTGTAGGTCTTCATCTTTCAAACATTTATTTACATTATTAACCTCACCAGGCCTATGCAGGTGAAGATTTGCAGGATCTGCTGCCTAGATCATAGCCTATTTTGGGAAAGAGTATCATCTGCTAGGTCTCAGAAGTTCATGGTTTTAAGCATTTATCCTCCTATGACTGACCGTGCATGCCTTCATGAAATATTCTGTAATTTTGATTATCTAAATGGTTCTTCCAGCACTCTCATGATTTCACTGAGCAAAGGGCGGATTCCAGTTTGCCAAATGCTTTAATCTGTATTAGAGTCTTTCTAATTAAAGCAGACCTGTTACTATATAAAAAAAAAAAGCAGGACGTTCTGTAATCCTGGATTATTAGTGATTAAATGAGAATGAGAAACTTTAAATTTATTTTTGAAATAGAGTATCACTCAGAAGCATCTTCAACTCCACAAGAGAATCCCATCTTGAAACAGGCAAATCATAAATAGCAAAATCTAAAAGCCCTACAGGGAGGCCAGAACAAGAATGCTATAGGAAGGCAAGCATCTAAACTCCCAGCCTTTTCTAGACTATGTTCCCAAAACACAGTCACAGTAGACAACCCCAAGAAGTAATTCACCAGTATCCAAGTGTTCTTTGAGAGGACTAAGCTCTCTCCCCCAACACTTCATCCCTCTACAAGAGGGTGTTGCCTTTTATGTAAACTGGAATGTTAGATCACTTGCACAGAGAGAAATAAATACTTTTAGGGCCTTTCACCAGCTTGAATAGATTTAGTTCAAGATTCCTTTCCTCCATCTACTAGAAAAACTGCTCCCGGCTGAGGGAAAATGATGGTAAATGAGGGAATTCTTACTCTTCTCGTGAGAGGTTATCTAGTCACACTGTGTTTGTCTGTGGTAGAGCAGAAAAAAACAAACCAATAACCAAGGAGACATACTGACTCGTTTTGGGTAGGCATGTTGCCTGCCAACAACCAGGAGAGGAGCAGAGCATGCAGGTGACAGCAGTTTAGGGGGAAGCTAAAGAATGAACTTCAGAGATACAGGCATATAGATGGAGGTATCTTCAGCTCTGAAAACTGAGGTAACTTTGAATACTCAAAGCAGCCAGCAAGCAACTCACTCTGCTGTTAAGCGACTTACAAGCTGACACACGATTTTACATTTGACCCCAAGTGTCTGTCTGATTCTCGAGGCAAGCCTGATATTCTTAACACAGGCTTTTGAGTGAATCTCGTACTTTTAGGTTAGAATCCCTCTTGCATTATACTGCAATACAGAGGATATAATCCCCTTGCACAGAAGTGACAGGGGCTGGATTCAGCAGATCTTCCCAACCAACAGCAGACTCTCTCCCGTGCAGGCAGAGCCTCAGCCTCCAACTGCCCTTAACTCTTCAGGATCTGGTAGGACCCAACCCAGGTCTCAAAGAATTCAAACTCTCTGAACAACAAAAGGTAAAGAATGCTTCAAACGTATTTACTTGGATTTCATGAGCATGTATCAAATTAAAAGAAAAAAGCTTACTAAAAATATGCATCTTTATTCAAATAAAGTTCTCTCTGAACTCCAAGAGTCAATTTACATTAGTCAGAAACAAACACATGAAAATGTCAGCTGTTTGAATTTAAAAAAAAAACAACAGTAGACAGTCATCAGTATTACAGTAACTGATGCATTGATAGATGTCAATTTTTCTTCAAACAGGAAGTTAGGTAATTTACAAACCATCTGTGAATTTTACTTCTGAAAGATTTGGGTGTGACCCTTTATTTAACATACCCTTAACAGTACAGTGAGATTCTCGTCACTGCCAAGTATTTGCTACTTATCATCCACACTTCAAATACAATTATTAGGTTAGTTCTCCCCTGTATTGTCAGGCTGGATTCCAAAGTGTCTTCTCCTTTATAGTCCTGAAAACTTACTTGATAAGAAATAAAACACACTATCAGTGTTGAAAGAAACTTCTGGTAGACAGCCAAAACAGTAGGCTCCATTGACTGGCAAATATTCTTAAAGTCCAAATTTGTTGCTACCACTTCAAGAACAGACAGGACAAGCTGAGCTGGGCAACAGCGAGCTTTCCCTTGATCCAGAGAGTGATGAGCCAGTTACAGATGTTCCAAGGAGAGATGACTGTGAAATGAAGCATGAAGCAAAGTTATCACTCTTTAGATGTTACGCTTTACACCTTCTGCTCCCTAATATCAAAAAGTTTCCTAGTTGCACGTAGGAGATACGTCAGATCTATTAGCAGCATGAACACACAAACTGAGCCTCGTACTGAAGATACAATTGTAGGTTCACGTTTTCCCCTAAATACCATCCCCAACCTTCTTTCCTTTCTAACAAAAGACACAAAAGTACAGGCTGCTCTGGCTTTAGAACAGTTACAGTTGGATAAATTCACAGTAAAACAAATAATGCAGGCTTCCAACCAATATATTCGAGCCATTCCTCATTATGACAGATATATGCATCTACTTATCAAAAGACAATTGCTAGCCCTTCTGCAAGAAGGGTATTTCAAAGTCTGCTGTGAGAGAGGGAGTTCTGTTTAGGTGTTGCACCAATGCAGGAAGGCTTGAAACTGAATGGAACAACACTGTACATTTTCAGAACAATGTAAGAAAATACGTAAATCTAGTTAGAAGAGTCAAGGTTGTGATAGCTGAGACTCAAGGCACCTGTAATATTTGCTGGTGTTGAAAGAACCAAATGGATAAATGCCTGTTTCATTCTCGCTTATCTGAAAAGTTTTATTCATCGGCTTACCATACTCATCCAGTAAAATGAGCTTGAGGCAGTGGTTTCTCCCATCAGGGCAGCAAAATCTTCTCAAATTTAGAATTGAATCTATAAAGCTATACCACTTACAGTATACTACATACTGTAGCTATGTAAGTAAATGTGTAGGTAGTATTGTTTTACAGGTGTAGCACAGACATCCACTTTTTGGACACTGCATTTTAAGTAACAAAATATATTGCATAGATTTATCACTTCTCCAAACTGACAGGCACAATACCGAAGGTGTTCATTACAGCAAACTTGGCAGCATGTGTTACACTCCAAGGTAGTAGACTGTAGGAATGCAGTAGTAGTATGCTAGATCCAGAATTCTTGTAGATTCAGACAAACAGATTAATAATTAAGAGTGAAACATCCTGATGCATTTGTGTATTTTTGCAGAATTAAAAAACCCTAAACCACCGATTCTAACTCTACACACAAACAACTCAAGGACAAAGTTACCACAGATACGTAAACAAGGCAAAATGAGTTCATTTCACATTCCTAATTTGGGCTATCTGCTTTGCTTCTTTACTGAAGCAAATGTTTACCTGATAGGCAGTATCAAAAACATGTACACTCTTATGCTTGTGATATTAAAGCAGGAAGTGACACACAATACTGGTTATACAATAGCTGTGGGATTAATAAACATGTCAGAATCAACAGCTTCTGAAGAAATGGGTTAACACTCAATACCTGTAGTTTAGAATACTTGCCATGTCAAGATTTAAATCAAAGCATCTGTATTTGATATATGAAAGATGCAAGACAGCTTGATAAAAGTAAAGACATATTCACACACTAAACACATCCTTAACGAAATCAGATTTGAAGAGGTATAAACCAATGATAACTTCGCTGAACAAGTTCCACAAATCTCCAAACAAGATTACAGACAGACTTGAAACTACAAAAAGAAATCAGTCCCACAATACACTTGAAGAAACTACTTTAACATCTTTTCCCTCACTGTCTAAAACCAAACCCCAAAATAAGGAGGTAAGACTTTATTTGCTTGTTCTGTAGTTCATTTTCTACATCAGGTGTCAACAGCCAGACTGTGAAAAGCCTATCTTTGCGTCCACATATTAAAGTGTTTAAATCTAGATTTCATGAAGAGTTAAAATTAAGTAAATAATTCTTAAACTGTTAAATCCAAGTGGTAAAGAAATGAAATGCTTATAACAAATATAGAAGAACAGTTATTTGGGGTTTGGTTTTTCGTTAGGCTTTGTATGTTGGGGGTTTCTTGTTTGTTTTTGTTTCAGTTTGTTAGTGTGCTTGCTTTTGCTGTTTTAAAGCTCTCTGCACAAATCACCCATCTGCCATTCTCATTATGAACAACCATCAAACCTGGGCCTTTCAATTCCATCCTCTGAAATCTTAATAAAAGAGGAGGAATACAACATTTGCCTTCCAGTATTTATGAGAAAGTTAGCTGAAAACATAGTTCTAGAAAGGTTCTGCAGTCATCCTCTATCTAGCATTTGCTCCGCTGCTCCCCAGTCTGATTTTAACTCTATCATTTACAGTTTAAATGAGAAATCATTTTGTTTAACAAAAGTCAATAATTTACAATATTGAAGTATATCAAACACTAAAATTTCCCTCATTTACAGAAGTGTATAAATTTCTGTGCATACATACTGCCGTTATGTACACACAAAAAGGAACAGGTCATCAAAAGAACTTTTTGGCCGCTGCTTCTTGTTGACTCCTGAAAGAAAAAGCAGAAGAGAATTTAAGTATTTATAGTATAAAACTAGCTAACTAGTTTAAATAAATACTTAATTTACTTGAGGCTTAAAAGATTCCACTCCTTGTCAACAGCGACTTAGGGAAATCAAATATAAGTCATATCACAAAAAGAGGATATATTTTTTTCTATTTACAAAGACACTGGTACCATCACTGTAGTTCCAATTTCACATCAGACACAGAAGACAAGAAAGCATTCTGGACAGAAGCCAGAAACTGTGAAAGAACCCACGAATCGATTTCTAAAATGCTTTAACTAAAATTTTCTAAAGCTTCTCAGTATCTGATTGGCCTAAAGATAATCACAGACACACGTAACTACGCAGTGGAAGAATTTACTTGAAATGGGATTTCCTTTTCCCTCTGTCACAGAACATTTTTTTTTTTTTTTTTAGGCGATACAGATACTGCAGATCAACCTCACACTGATGCTAGAATTACAAGGGCATCAAAAAGAACTGGAGGAGACCAGCTCCTCATTTGTTTTGGAAACCACCTTCCCAGCTGATAGCATAACGTCACATCCACAAGGAACGCACTCTCTCTACGTTGCAGAGAAGCAGACGTACAATAAAAGTCAGTGTTATCAGCAGCATTGATCTTGTATTAATACTAGTTATCCTTCCACAGAGGTAGCTAGCAGTTATTTTCTCTTTACAGGGCAATGCAGCTATTTCGGTCCATACTCCTCATCCAAATAAGTGTGTGTGAGAAGCAGGAGGGAAAACTACCAAGCAAGCAAGTCCTCACTCTCAATACGTTTTCCCTGCCACTAATGCGAATTTAATCTGATCATTACGGCATTACAAGAAGGAGGAAGAAAACAGAGAAAACGTTCCAATTAGTTGACAGAGAGAAAAGTCTATACACTATCAATATCATATGTAGAACCTACATAGAAGAGAGATAAAGGGATATGTATCATAAAAAAAGAGTTCACTCAGGAATTTGTAAAATAAGTAGCTTGTGGGTACACACAGTAGAAAAAAAAGTATATCAAATCATATCAGATTTTATCAAGATATCAATAAACTTTAGTAAGTCCAGCAGAGGACCACAAGATTGGTGGCCCAGGAGAAGAGAGGAGGGAACTTGGCTTGTTCATCCTAAACAAAAGAAGAATTCAAGGGGCATGACAGCAGCTTTCTAATACCCACAAGATGCTATTGAGGAGACAGGGACAGTCCCTTCACAGAGATGCACATTATAAGAAGTAGACACAACGGCCAAATTGAAACAGGGCAGGTTCCCATTAGATATACCATGGCAGTGAGGGGAGAATAAAACAAAACTCATTATGATAATTAAACATTTCCAATGGGGTCTGGAACAGCAGTAATTTATCCATTCTTAGAGGTTTTTAAGATGTGACCAATCTAAACACTAAGCAACCTGGTCTGGATTCAGTGTCGACCCTGCTTTGAGCAGAAGGTCGAACTGGAGACCTTCCAAGGTCTCTTCCAGTATGAATGATTGCTTGTTTTAAAGAAGATTAACATAATCATACCATTGCAATTGCATTTCCAGTTAGGAGTTCTAAAATCACTTGGCCTATTGTCTTTAAACAAAAACATACTTACCTATACATGATATAACCAATGAACAACACTGTTTGCACTGCTACAAATATCAAGAAGTGCACTGTAGATAAGCACGCTGGAAATGGCGGCAAGTCTGGACACTTTGGTTTTTCATTAGATGGCTAAAATCCAAGAAAAACAGTATTTGAGAAAAGACCAAACAAGACATGCCATCAAGAGACACGTAAAAAGCAAAACAAGGTCTTTGAAACATGATCTAAAAATATCAGAACACAGGCAGAAAACACAGAGAGAAATGATTGCTACTCTGGAAAATCATAATCTTACTCCCCGTCTCACTTTGCCCTTTCACCCTTATGTTTCTCAGATACACTGACTGATGTTGATTTGAGGGTTACAGAAGAAAGAATAAGTCTTTGGCAAATTAACCCTGAAATGAAGAACCTTCAATCCAGCTTAATTGCTACCTAGGCTAGACTAAGGTGCTCCTGAATGTGAACGCAGTCATCTTTCACACTTAGCGACTTTAAGTGGAGCCTGCCTGAGTTTCCCCTGATTAAAGCTCGCCCTTCTGCGCAGAAGCAGTAGAGAATGTTCTCTGTATAAAGCTGTTAAGTAGGGGGACAAACACAACAAAAAGCACCCAGAAAACCTAATTGCTTGACCTTGTTTCCACAGGAAATTAGACTAAAAACCGTGCTCTTTGTGCAAAACTTCTCATCAAGACACAGATCATGCAGTTAGGTCAAGGCAGTGCAGTTTTAGCGAAGCAGCTTAATGAAGGATTAATTGCGCCGTAAATTGCATGCTGGCTCATCCTAGCTTTTCACTAACAGCCAAATAAAGTAGTATTACAGTCATGCTTTAAACTATCAGCACATAAATTACCATATTCCGTTGTACTAAATGCTCAATGTCCCTCTTTACTACATGAAGGTGTTCTTTGATGTCATTGAAGTGCTGAGTTGTTTCATAGCCTCCTGCAGCAGAGCCAGGATGTTGAGCTCCACTGATCGACCTCAGAGCATCAGCCACGGAATTTCTGAAACAAGACAAACAAAACATCTTTCAGCACAGAACAGCTTTTCTACAAATAGCAGTTATTCTGAACACCTTTTAGTCCATTAAAATTAGTTTGAAATATATAGTTGCCCTAAAAAGCAGAAAACGTTTTTTTTTCTAGTTTCCAAGAATAGCTATCAAGAAATAATTCCTTAATCAATGATTTAGAAAAATAAAAATTAATTCTGCAGTCAGTTTCAATTTACACAGTGCACCACCTCCCACAGTTACGCTGAGGATAAGATCTGGCAAATATTCTATTGCTAGACATCTGCTTTGCCTGACTGATGAAGTCTAAAGCAAGTGTTTTATCTGAGCCTCTTGTAAGGCTTTAGGATAAACAGAATTTAATGCAATCTTTGAAGAAAACCAAAATCTGTTTGAAAAAAATAAATAAATAAAAGCAGCCATGTAAGAAATAAAAATAAAGAAGAGGCTTTAGGGATAAGAAAAGATTTAGATATAGCCTTGTTTCATGATTATCATTTATACAAGAAACTCATTTCCCATATGCATTGTCATAATACTTAATATTGTCTTTATGTGAATTCATTTTGCTTCTACAACAAATCAAATAAAATCCATAAAAAGTTGAGGTACCATAACTAATTTCGGTGGAGTTAAACTAGTCATTGAGAGAAAAAAAACCTTAATCTCTAATCAATATGTTTATATAATTTTCCCCTACTGTGATGTTTCTTTTCAGTTGCAAAGAGGATTATTCTACAGCTAAAATATTTATCATGTGAATGTTAATCTCTTCATTATTAACGGAATAAACAATCAAAATGTATGTCTTTGGATTTCTTTTTAATTCACTTAAAACTTTACATTGTGTTCAGATGAGAGCTTACTTCAATGCCTTCAAGGTGCAGTCCTAACTGAATGGTTTGAGTTGGCAGGGACCTTTAACAAGCATCTCATTCCAACACCCCCGCTGTGGGCAGGGACACCTTCCACAAGAGCAGGCTTCCAAAAGCCCAGTCTGGCCTGACCTTGAGCACTTTCAATTTTAAATTTCATGTAAGAAAAAAAACCCAAACAACACAAACAACCTGACTCGAATACCATTCATTGGGTAAACTGGCAACAGTAACATATAATCATATTTGTGTTGTACAAAATTACATTACTGATTCTTCAATGGATCATATTAATTGTGAAAATGTCAGGTTAAGCATCAAAACTTAGATGTTTACAAATGATCTTCATAAAGATGTTGCCCATCTTTTAGCTTTGGCTTTGCATCAGTTCCTCTTTATGACATTAAAACTCAAAAGACACAAAACTAAAAATAAAATTAACAAAAAAAACAGGAGAAAAGAGAAAATTAAGGTGCATGCCTATTCAAAGGCACTATGACAACTCTCCAAAAGTAAAAATACTAAGCACAGATCTGCTACAGTAGTGTTACACCAGCTTTCACCCCATTCTAAGAACTATGCAGCATGTTTAGACTACTTGAAAGAGCTACATACTAAGTCAAGGCCACATACTAAATTACTATTAAGTTGTAGATACACCACTTTCACAAAGAAGCATTTAGTAATTACAGCCCCTACTAAATGTTGGATTAACAATGCACTTTTCTTCCAACTGAAGACTACCACTTTAAAAAAAAAAAAAGAAAAACAAACAAAAAAATCACTTTAACCCACAAATCAATGTCACATACTAGACTACCAGTATTCTGCCTAATTCCCACCACATAGCCCAAAAAAATCCTTTTCACTTTCAGTAACAAAAACATCCAAGAATTCACACTTTCTTGTCACGTTAAGTAAAACCTCAATCCCACTTCAAGCACATACTAGAAGATCAATCACTTTCCACAGTTACGTTTCCGGTTACTTTGGATAACGCGCTGAATACCAAGCCAGAAGGAGTTAGCCATGGATTTCTGTAAAACTCTCAACCTTTACTTCAACAAGATCGTTTGTAATATTGCAGTTATCAAAAGGAGCTACCGAAACTCAGCTGTTTGCTTCCATAAGCTACCGCAAACAAAAATAATCAAAATAGCTCTCACCTTTTCTCATTCTATATTTCTGGTTTGGAACTTGTACGCACAAAATGAATGCAAAAAAACCCTAATCTGACCTAACTTAAATTAGCACATATGTTATTCAGAAATGATTTCATATTTTTGTATTGTCATTGCATAGATTATTTAAAGGTTGATTAATATTTACCTGTACTTTGAATTAGTGGTATAATCATCTATTTTAGAAGTAAATTTTTCACTGGAAAATTTTTTTCTTAACCCATGCAACCACCATTCCGACCACTGCTTAATAAATGCTGACAGTAATTCTGCCTATCCACATCCATCACATTGTTTATCTTACCCCACTGTTTTGAGTGCTAGAACACAAGTGTGACATTTACTTTGTTCCTCCCCCTCCCAATACCACCATGCCTATGTAATTAACAGAAATCTGCACACCCACCTTCCCCCAGACTGATCCACTCTTTGTGGAAAGCAGAATAACTTCTCTGAATAAACATGGCCTGTATCAAATTTAATTTACATTTACTTTTGCATGAACAATACCATGCTGATAGCTTCTACTGTCTGAACATGCAAGATTCTTCTGTAATCAGATGATTAAGAAATCCACAAATCTTGACAAGGAAATTACTTTAGACAGTAAGTCCTTCTCCTCCGGGATGACCAGCAATGCAACAGCGGGCTGTTCATTCCTCTCTATAAATAAAACATTTCTTTAATCTAAGAAAAACATTAAGATGATGTTATGCAAACCCATACCTAATAAGTAGTCACTGGAAGGGCAGACTGCCAATGTTAACAAGGAAATCTAATTTGCTGCAAGGTATAAAGATTTGTCAAGAATATTAATATAAAAGCTTCTGTGGAAGAACAAGAGCAAAAATGGAAGCACTCTAATCTTTATTTTACAAAAAAACCCCCTGACCTACTTAAATAAATCACAAGAGCTGCCTTTGAACTAATATAGGAAAAACACCCACAACCGTAGGAATGTTTTTTCTCTTTTTTAAGCCCAACATAAGGGGTGTTTTAACTACTATAAATGAAGGGTTAAAGCAACTAAAAGTACATTGCTGCTAAAGACAGCAATTGCAACACATCTTGGAAGCAGTACACAGACACCCCTATCAAAGAGGAATTTTCTCAAATCTATTTTAGCAGTATAGCAACTGCAAGATTTTTACTTTATGTGGTAACAGGAACGGCTAAGTTATTAATCACTTTGGAACCTGCAAGTATCCCTGCAGATAGCAAGTTCACCGGCACAAAGTCCTCTGACAAAAGAGCAAACCAATCAAAACAAACACATCCCATTTCTCTCTAACCTACAAGAAGAGTGGACAAGATTACTAAAAGGGTCTACCCAACACACCAGCACATTAAGCCCCCCTCCCCATTTCTGTCTTCACTACGCAACATAAGCGACAGTAATTTAACATCACAGTGCTTCCCCCCCTGCTTAGGTGCTATGTGACAGTCTTACCACCTAACAAACCAAGGAACTGTACACACTGTAATACTGAGAGACTTGACATACAACTGTAAATACTTTTTGTGATATACAAATCAGTAACAATAACAGGCCACTACGGAGCAATACTCAGTATATGAGCTTTAGGCACTAATAGCAAAGTTAGGGAAAATAATGAAGACAAACTATATGCCTATACTGAAGAAAGAAGTGTGCTACTTTAAAAAAAACAAACCAACGAACCAAAACCAACTCAGTAATTAGAAGAATAATTGATAAATCTCAGCAACTCTTATTAGATGCACAGACATTTTCATTTGTAATTTACATGCCTTTACAGGCTGTTTACACTAAACAAACCTCAAATATATCTCATGTGATATTATCTAAATAGATTATAGATTTTATTCATAATATCATATAATAACAAACTCCTACAATCATTAAATCAGGACTAGACTGAGTATATGGACAAGATATTCCAATACACCTTTACCTTTTTTTAAGGTTCAGTAGCTATAAATAAATCAAAGATGTTCATGCACACGTTGTTATCAGCACTCCATAATCAGAGCAACAAATTTTCCTGAGGTAGTAGGCTATCACATTAGCAGAAATCAATTGTTTTCAAAGGGACTGGACTTACATGCTCAAGTGGAATCTTACGATTAAAAGAAGAGGCGAATTAGGGAGCTTAGCCATCCTAGGGACATGAGCTTACTTTATTATAGAAATTACATGTATGCAGTCATAGAGAGATTTCAAGTTTGTTAATACTCTACTACTGAAATAAAAACTAAGATTTAAAAGTTGAAAAATACTATAAAATTCAAAATAATATTTAGAAGGCATGTACCTCATCTCATTTATTTGTCTAATGACCTCTTCTTGAGTTTTCACAACTGTCTCAATCTCTTGCTGGGAAACCTGGCAGGGAGGGAAGCTGAGGTGAGAAAAAGATCAACATACCTTGGAAAAAGTACATTAAATTGATCATGCTGCTGAAATTAGGCTGACCTATCAATCATGGTATTTTTGTGTTTGGTGGTTTGTTTTATTTTTTATTATTTACCTGTCCTTGCTGACCTGGAAAACCAGCTCCTCTTTTAGCAATCTCATCTGTGACTGCAGAGACGTATTTCCTCTGCTCATCCAGAATCATGTCCAATTGCCTATTAAGCTGTTTGATTTCAAGATGAATTCGATTCTGCCCCTCAAAGACTTGCCTCAGTTCACGATCACTTACAGTTTCAAAAAGATCATCCGCTGATAAGAAAAAAGCACAGGTAGTTCTTACATATATGCACTTCTCTTAAGTTGCATTGTATCAATTTTTATTGCATCCCTGAAGTTTCCACATGGGTATACTCTTTCCTCATAATTAGATATAGTTGGTGTTTATTTATCTGCACTGTCATGGTAAAGGATACCCAAATGGGACCAGAACTGAACAGAGATAACCGCACATTCAAACCCAGACTGCATCTTACATTTCCTATGTCAGTGTGAAATATCTTTAAACCAATACTTTCTGAGAGCTGCAGATGTGTCGTATCGGTAGTGTAAAGGGCAATTCTGTCCTACCCAGCCAAGCTTATATTTCTCATCAAGAGCTTAACATGTGAAAATACAAGACCATAGTTTTTAAGAACATTAAGCTGGAAATCTGGTTATTAGCCAACCTGAATGCCAGTTAATGCTGTGGTGCATAAACTGACAGAACTCAATACATGTCCAATAGGAGGCAAGTATTAAAAAGCTTTCTCATGTAAGTACATGTTTCAGCATATCCAGTAGCCCATCTTTAATAACCAATGATAAAACAAGATGTGGAAAAGTTTGTTATGAATTTGCAAAAACGGACCAAAAAGATGACCCTCTGAATACATTTTCAAATAACCGAAAAGGCCATGCTTCCTTAATCATAACTTTACAGAGGCACGAGTGACTTCTGCTCTGTACAAATCCTCACCTCTCACATCACGTTTCCGTTTGTTTTGTTCTCAATCCAGGCATGACAAAAGGGACTTTGTATTTCAGGAAACACTTTACAAATAAAAGGCCAAAGATTCTTAAATGAAGTAAATGACATTAGTAGGAGCTCAGTAAGATCAGTCAGAGTATCAGGCTCTAGTTCAGAATAACCCAGAAAGCAAATGTTTTCCTTAACAACCGAAAGATCATTCAAATTACTTGCCTGGCTGCCCCTGCATATCAGGATGCTCCTTCTGAAATTCTTCCTTCTTTTTATCCAATTCTTGCTGAAAGTGTTCAAACTCTTCTTGATACTTCTCTTTATCCTTTTGAGGAATTTCTACATCTGGTGTTGGCTTTAAAACATTGGTGNTCTCCAGCAAGGCTGTTCAGATTTCAGATTTGAAAACATAACACAATTAGTTGAGCAAATTAATATATTGTTTAAGCGAGAAACCAAACATTTCTATGAAGACCCATAGTTTTTTCCCCCCAATACATGTACACTTTCTGCAATGAAAAAGAAATCAAGTTTTACAAGCATAAACGCTGTCGAGCAGTGCAGGACTGTTCTATAGGCACAGGAAGTTGAAAGCAAGAACAGATTATTTGTCCGCTTTCGAACACAATGTACTTTTTAGTTGGTTTTCTCTGCATGCTTTGATTTAACATTAGGATTTACCTGGTCTAGTGGGAGGTATCCCTGCCCACGGCAGGGGGCTGGAACTAGAGGATTCTTAAGGGTCCTTCCAACATAAACCATTGTACGATTCTGTGATTTTCATTGATTCAGTGCTGTTTAAGAATTCTGGTTTTGAAAACGTTAATTAAAATACATCACAGTATTAGTCTTGTTTTCCTAAAAAAATATGACAGCACAGCTACGTGCCAAAATGCTGAAGCAGGAATGCCAGGTATGACTTCAGAAAATACGATATAATCTGGGGCTACATATAAAACATACACGATAACATATTTTAGTAATGATTCATAAAGGTGCTTACTGCTGCCTTCCCAGGCTCAGTCAATTGGAAGGTCAGAAAAGACAGGACATCATGATCATCTGCATTCAACAAACAAAACAAAAAAACACTGTTAATTGTTACTGCTACACATTGCAAATCCCAGTACTTTCCAAGTCAACATTGCACTTGCAAAGGATCTTCAGGCAACAGTACCCTCTCAAAGTCCTCCCAAGAGCTCAGGCAGCAAGGGATTAGACTGTACAACATCTTTGTCAGGACAAACTGGAAGTCCTCGTGCTCTAGCCAGGAAAAGGCCTGAGCATATTGGTAATTTGGGAATGGGAGAGGATTAATTATATCACTATGGTCAAAATTGGTATAATGGACTAACACTAGCAGTAAAAATAAAATCCCTCTCTTGCAAGTCCCTGCACCACTTGTAACAATTTTAAACATTTGCTACCTGCAAGTCCCCCTGTTGCTGCAGATATTCCAAAATATCCCTGGGATGGCAACACCATATCTTCCACTTTCGCACAAAATTCATAGTCTTCTTTATCAGGAGTAAAGCCATTGTTAATTAATACCTAAAAGGATAAACACTTGAAATTTTAATCACTTATATCTATTTGTGTTAATTGCTATGTCAGTTTACAGTCATGGTCAAAAATAAAACTTATTTGGTAATTCAGCAGCTGATACTAGAAACCAAAAACTAAGTCGAAGGAAAACATCGGACCAATACCCATTGAAGATGGTCACCTGACAAAGAGGGATGGAGAAAAGATGGAGGGATTCAACTCTTTTTTTTTTTTTTTCTTAGCCTGTACTAATACTGATGGACCTTGGGCTGACTGGTCCTCTGAGCTGGAGCACCATGGCTGCGAGAACAGTGACTTTCCATTTCTAGACACTGAAATTGTAAGGGACCAGTTTCACCAGCTGAATGTTTGTATGTCCGTGAGGCCTGATGGGATCCATCCAACGGTACTGAAGGAGCTGGCAAATGTTACAGAAGGGGTTTGTCTGGTTTGGAGAGGAGGCTGAGGGGCAACCTCACTGCTCTCTGCAGTTTCCTGAGGAGGGGATGTGGAGAGGGAGGTGTTGAAAGAGCTCAGCAGGAGGGCCTCCCTGGAATCCAGGGACAGGATGCCTGAGAGTTGTGTCAGGGTAGGTTCACACTGGATGTTAGGAAGCATTTCTTTACCAAGAGAGCGGTCAAACCCTGAAACAGGCTTTCTAGAGGTAGGTGACATCTCATGACTGTGAGTGTTTAAGAGGCTTTTGGACAATGCCCTTAACATTATGTCTTAATTTTTGGTCAGCCCTCAAGTGGTCAGGCAGTTGGACTAGAAGATCATTGTAGGTCTCTTCCAAATGGAATGACTATTCTAGGACTGATTATGGCATAATAATATAATCTCTGGTTCAGTAAATGCCTGACTCAGGGATCATTAAAGGCCAGTCTATCAAAAGTATATATCCCAGTAAGGTTCTGGGCAACGCACATTTTTTGTCTGATCTAGAAAAGTCATCTCTTACTGTTCTTAGTTTGATTCTAATCTTAGAGAGATTCTCTTCCTCCATGGATGCATCTGCAGAACTGCTAAGGTCAGCAGCAACGTTTGGGCCAGAGGAGTTCCTAGATAAGGCATCAGAAGGATAGCAGCTTTGGAGGCTGAAATTTAATTTTTCATTCAAGAGTAACAGATAGCTTCTACCATTACAACACAGTACAAGGTCCACCCTCTTTTAGAGGTATAATACATGTTTACTTTTAGAGAAACTTTTGCTACAAAATGACAGCTATGTGTTTCATGGCTAATACCAATCCAAAGCACCTTTTCAGAAGAAATCAGAAGTCAAGAAACACACACTTCATAGCTCTTGCAACTCAGCACTATATTAGCATTTTTCTCTCCTCATCTAGAAGGAATTCACAATAATTTGAATAGTATTTAAGAAGTCTTGAAGACTTCCCTATAACAGAGATTTTTCTATCTTTAATCTTCAAAGCCCTACTACTTCTTGGAGGTTAGAAGCCTCAAGTAGAAAATTTCAATCTAATGTCAAAGAGTCAGCTTCAGTTTATTAGCCACGTTTCAAGAACCTCTTACAATTACCTACCAAACCCTCTGCAGCTCTCAGATCAGCTTGGGAAATGGGGTTCAAATTCAGGAGCTGCTCAGCCCCTTGTTGCAACACATCTACAGGCAAGTCAACAGCCACAGAAGGGTCTGAGCACACGTGAGTACATTAGTACAGCTGACTCCCAAGTAACATCAGAAAAATCACCAATACCTGCTGAGTTAGCTCAGGAAACTATGGATGCACTAATGTAGCTGAAAGAACTTGTCCAGCATTTGAACATACTGCACCTTCTTCCAACCCTGCTATCGAGCTCAACATTTTCAAGATTATTGCAATTATCTATATGGGGTCTTTGGATTTTCAAATAGTTGCAACAATCTCCCAGTTAAAAAGCTGAGACACACGAGTAATTATGTTATTTCAGAGTACTTACAGTCAGGTTTTTTTGGTAGTATGTTATCTTTACTCGAACAGGATAGGGCTTGTTACGAAAATCCCTCTGACAGGATGCCAATGCTTGTGTGGAACCATCACTGTGCAAGAAGACAACTTGCATAAAACTATATCTTATGATTTATCAGCTAAGACAAAAAAGCATCAGTGTATCACTACGCAACATCATAATAATTTTTCAACATGAAAGTTTTTCAAAAGCTCAGCCACAACTGCACTGAGCTTTTCTGAAATTGAGGATCAACCGTATTAGATACTTTACACGAGACAGTGAGGACGATGGAGCCTGGAACAGGCTGGCCAGAGAACTGTAGAATCTCCTTCTCTAGAGACTTTCAAAATCCACTTGGGTCTGTTCCTGTGTGGCCTGCCCTGCGTGATCCTGCTCTAGCAGGGGGTTTGGACTAGATGATCTTCAGAGGTCCCTTCCAATCCCTACCATTCTATGATTGCATGACAATATAGACAGACTGCAGCAACGAGGAAATCTATTTGCTTCTAAGATATGTTCCCGCATTGCTGAACTGAGATGGAAAAAAACTACAGTCTGGACTGTGCCAACTAAGCTAGACATCTCTTCTCAGAGAATCCAAAAAGATGTTAATTGTGCTGCTGACAATAAACAATCAGAAACCAAAATTAAACCCATTAGATTTACTAACAGTCAATTAGCTTTCTGTTAGTCACTTTTGTTGGTTATTAGCTGTGTGTGGCAGATACTCCTAAGCAATGAAGAGGTAAGAAGTCTATACCTCCATTTATCCGAGTTTACCCACCCCAAACGACATATGCTATTTAAATATTCAATTCCTGCGCTGTTACTGCCATAACAGTGTTTTAACAAAGAAAAAACTCAAATGTAAAGGAAACAAAGTTCCATACGAAAAAAACCTTTATAAAGTTTCTCAGACATTCATGCAACATGTCACCATTCAAAACCAAACATTCAGCATTGACACTGAAAATAAAACTTACTTTTGATGGTCATACAGAAGTTTTCCGTTGTTGCCTACAACAATCACTCCAGGATTGTTTTTCTAAAAGAAGACACAGCAAACAAATGACATAGTTTAATTCAAAGTGGAACACAAGTAACACCACTGATACCCTTTCTGCAATAAAGTGCCCAAAGTCATTACACTACAGACACACCACAGATGTTCTCATTCTTTTTGTACTATAGGATTACATACCGAAAAAGTCAGAGTAGCACTATGCCGTGCCGCATACTCTGCAAGAGACTGCTATGCTCTTTGCATAGTTAGGGGTGAAAAAAAACCCACATAAATTAAGTTCCTGGAGATGCTACCTATTACCATAATCTGACAAATACAGAAATATAAAAGCCACAGATAGAAGCAATTCGTATGTAGTGAAGATACAGACCTTGAAACTAATAGATGACTTAATACATCCCACTTTGACTACCTAACACTGGGAAAAATATCCAGGATTTAAAAATTCTTAATAAGTTCAACAATAATTCTATGTCTTGTCTTTGAAGATCAGAAACAAATGTCACCTTCAGACTTTCAACTTTTATGTATGATGAATAAAGTTGGCTGTACATCAAAAGTCATCTGTAGGAGAAAAGCTCGTACACCTATAAAAATGTATCTAAAACATCTAAAAACAAGTCAAAGTACTGCAGGAAAAGCAAAAAAAAAACCAAAGCAGACCTACTCGACATTGTTAAAGTTTCCCAGGATCATTCTGGATTGGAAAATTGGAATTTCAAAACAGCAACTGTCACTCCATCTGCCACAGAATTTTTGCTGCTGAATCACTCACGGCAGATTCATTCCAAGAAAAAAAGCATCTCTGAAGACACAGAAATTTCTGTTTCCAGTGTCATATGTTGGTACAATATGCCTCCTCCAAAGCACACATCCTCAGACATCTTTACATTTCACACTGCGCATGGACATTCCAAGTTTCAGCTCACAGATGTGTACATGATATTTTCCTCTCCAAAACTAACACATGAAACAATATTCAGTGGAGATTCATTACGTATTCTGCTTCATCTTTCAAGTTTAAAATAAAACAAATCAAAACTGTGAAAAAGTCTAGCAAAAATTCTCTAAGGGAAATTGGACTATTTTAATTTATCCCTTCACAGTGAATGGGGGGAGAGCAGCACAATAAGGTCCTATCTTTTCCCCACAAAGTTATATGCATGAAATAGGCAGGAAATTAATTTATAACCTTTGCTAGAAGTTTGCTCCCAACTAACCTTTCCATCATTGTCAAAGGAATCAAAGAAAATTCCAACACCGTTCCATTTATCAGCTGCCCCAAAAACAGGACCTTCCAAGCCTTGCTCTTCCGTAAACCAGATTGCCTAGTACAGAAAGCAAGTAAAGGTCATAAGTCAATATTCACTTTTTAAAGCATGTCTTTTTTTTTTTTTTCTAGTTACATCAAATTGTTAATACCAATCCATCAGCTCCAATGCGGCCTCTTCCGGTAACTCGAAAGGTCACTTCAACTTCCCAGTATTCAAATATTGACTTGTTTTTTGTCCACACTGACCCTCTTTGGCTTTTCAAAGATGTTGTTATACGAACCTGATCTGCACTTGGTATGGCATCTATAAAAGAAAGGAACCAACACTGAATATACAAAAGCAACGTATTCTAAGTGCTTAACTAGCCAATTACAAACCTTCTAAACCCACAAAATTTTCTGGTCTCCTCAATTAGAGAACAGTTTTCAAAATAACTTTTTAATGGAGTATTCAACTACTTGGGAGGGGAAAAATACCCCAACTCCCACACTCCTTTACTTTCAACAGCTCGATTACTACCGCTTTACAGAAGATTTAATCACCTTCCATTTGAGACCACAATCTACAAACTAACAGCAAGACCAATGTTCTATTTAAGATATGTATTGAAATAATAATGAAAAAAATCAGATTTAGCTTTCTGCTATATCCCACATAACTTCTCACAAATCATAGATTTCCATTCTTTTTAAAAACGTATGCTCTCATTTTCTGATTGATAGCTTAAAAGAATAATAGGCATATGTTTGGAGAGAGATTCACTCGTACGAAATAACATCTATTTTTGTGACTATCTGCTTGAAAACGCAGGGAAAAAAACTCATCTAAAGAGATTTGTTCATGTGTCTTGTAGTGTCAAATAAGAGTGAAAAACGAACACTTGCTAATTAGCTAGCATAAACTAAATTAAAGTCTGTCAAAAAATAACACGGTAAAAGTTTCCACAGAGAAACTAGACTAAGGTAGACTCTTTCGTACAGTCAACATCCAGCCATTTTACCAGGGGGGAGGTGACTGAGGGACGACTAGCTGCCTTCTCGAGTACAACTAAACCCGTAACCACGCTGCAGAGGACACAGAGACTTCACAAACTGCGTCCAATGAAGTGGTATTCGCCGAAGCACAGCGTCCCCGTTAAGCCTTCGCACTACGAAGTCCCCCGGGAGCGGAGCGGCCGTCGCGCTGTCTCGGGCACACCGCACGGCCGCCTGTCCCCGGCCGCAGTGACACATCATCACTTCACCCCGCGGTAACTCCTCGCAACCGGGGAGCTGCCCCCTCACCGGGGACGCCGCCGGTAACTTCGCACCGCCCGTTACGGGGGCCGGGGCGGCCGTGCCGCCGTTTCGCCGCTGCCCTCGGTGCCCCTTCCTCCCCGGCTCGGGGAGCCCCGGGGCCGGGCCCGGCGCGAAGGACACGGCC
>VWZK01014580.1:322234-340524 GCA_013396935.1 Baryphthengus martii
CTGCCCCGCGGGCCAGCGGCGTTCTCCTCCGCTGCCAGCCGCGCGGTCTGTCGTGGTCTGCGGTCTCTGGCACGGCCGCACGCCATTCAAAGCCTGCAGCCTGCCTGGAGGGTAAATAATCTGTTCCCTCGACATTGCTTCCTTAACAAAGATCCCATTTAAACGCACTCAAATCTGTTCACTTTTAGAATAGTTGGAAATCCTGCAGAAAAACTGCCGTTTCTCACCACATAGGAGACCAGCCTTCTCCGTGGAAGTGAGCAAAGCAAGGCGTTGGTGATACTCACACCTCCGGTTATGCGAGCTGACAGTGGTGAAAGTTCGCTAGTGTTCTGGACGCTGCTGCAGAGAGGGTCAGATGTACAAAGGTGAGAAATACCGATGTGTGTTTGCCAGTGTGCAGAGTCACAGAGCAGGGGCAGCTTTGTTTCACTGGGGTGTGCACACCTGACCAGAGTGTGGCCCTGTTAAATCAGTGACGGAACCAACAGTTAGAACTTCCTTTTTTTCATTCTTAAATACCATCTATCGCTCTCTGACAGCCTCATACCACAAGAAAATAATGATCGGGAGTGTTTTTTTAAAGTTTCTTTCCACCCTTGTGTTTTGTTCTACCTTTTTCATACATGTTTGCTTCCGACATCCCTTCTTTTCCTCTTACCTAATCTGTGGGTACAGGCAATTTAAGAGTCAATAAGTAGGGTCAAAGCCTGCTGAGGAAGAGGATGATCTTGGAGTCAATCGGGAGAGATTAGCTTCTTTTTTTTTTAAATTACATACATCTACTTTAGAATAGGTGAAAGTAAAACTTTAACGTATTTACTGGAAAAGGTGCATTCTCTTTCTCAGTTACACAAAGGATTGAGTAAATATATTGATTGGACGAGACATATGAGCGAAATATTTCTGGGATAAATTTTAGAAAAACTTACATAAGTATCTTCAGTATTCTTGTAAGTTAATACTTGTTAATACAGAGAAAGAAGTACTTGATGTTTTGTTTTGTGTAGTGTCTTCCATCCAACTATATTCTAAAATATCTCTTAACTAATTTAAGAACATATTCTGGTTTTCTAGAGTACACAATATGGGAGATATTAACAGAATTGGGAGTCTCTCCTTGGCAGCTAACTAGACACAGAAAACTCAGCTGTTTTTCTGTTCTTTAAAGATCTAGAAAATAATTTTTCAGGTAAAATTCTAAAACACTGGAGCAACACAATATGCTGCACTTACTTCAGGAGGACAAAATAGTGTATATGTCAGAGGTATAAACAGAACAGCATGAAGCCCTGTCCTGCCTACTTCATACATCTGGCAGTAATCTTGGAACCCACTGTGCCAATAAAATAACTGAACCACACTGAAGAGACTGGAAAACAAGGGCCAGCCTTAAAGCAAATCTCTTACCCACTCAGCCTGACACATAAGCAGGTCTGAAATTCTGCCACTTAGAGGCACTAGCATAAAAGTGATACATAAGTTAAGATACCAGACTCTCTACTGGATAACTTTGTGATGTTATATTAAGTTATCTCAAGTTATTAATAGGTAAAATAGAACATTGTGCAGCTACTTTGGCATATGTCATTCTTGCTATCAACACTTCTGTCATTTGACTGATTGTGCCCCTTTGTTTTATGTAATGCTACATAGTTGTTTCATAGTGGTCACAGAACATGCAAAACTCCAAAGTACTTGACATCAGACCATAGTCAAGGAACAGGGTTTCCCAGATTACTGTATGTTTATTTCTTAATTACCATGCTGTCAAAAAGAAAAACTCCACTTAGTTTGTATAATCACTTTGTACTGAAAGGCTCCTCTACACTGCAATAACTACCTCAGTTCAGCTACTTGTTTCCCTCAGTTGAAGAAGAAAATGAAGTAATCAAGCTATATGTGCGTATGCGTATGCACACTTACAAACTTGCACATGTGTAAATACATATTTTAACATACATTGGCTAAGTGGCAGAACGTTTAGGAATATCAAACTTCAAAATACTTGATTTTAAAAGACAAGAAGAGCAGGATCATCACAACTATGTGATCTGTTTCAGCTTGGAAACAAAGCAGATGTCTCAAATGTCTGGGCAGGCTTGCTCTGCTGCTTGAAGGTGTCACAATGGCTATAGTGGAACTGACCAAACAGGAAGGTGTGCTCAAGCTTCAGGTAAATTTCTTAGTGGAAACTGCTAACAAAGACACATTCAAAATTATGCGCTAGGCAAAGAACTGGAGCAGCTGAAGTGCCAGGATGCAGCCCGTGCCATTCTGGAGCAGCAGTGATCACAAAAGATGTAGAGAAACCCTGTGAAGTGGCTGTGGGTTGAAACACCACAGCAAGATTTCAGAGAGCTTATCTGCCATACCCTGGAGTCTAGGGCAGCACCTTGGCATGGAGTCTATTAGTTGCTATAAAACCCCTAAAACTCTTTCTGTAGGTGGGTTACATGACAGTTACATGGCAACATCTTGACTGCCTATCTAGAGCACTTGAGCACTCTATGTTAGTTTTGTTATTCTTTATTTTCTGAACTATTCTGTTCAGTTTTGCCACAGGAAACTGAAGTTTTTCCATTGCAACCCAGAGCTGAAACTATTCCTATTTATCTCACTGTTTACCTTTTTTTACGATCCTAGATGCAATATGCCATAGACTATAAGACATTATTGTACAACTATTTTTTTTCTCTTGCTCCAATTTAGAGATAAAAAAAAAAAAGAAATAAACCAGGGACAAAGATGAAATAGCTCAAGAGCAGCTGGAGACAAATCTCAAGTGTTTGTGATCTCCAGCATTTGTTTTCAAATTGAGTATCTTACTCCATGTAACAACATCAAACTAATGGTACAACAAAGTCAGGTTTTTTAGAAGAGGTCTCACCAATCACAGCTTGCTGCAAGCTAGTAGCTTAGCATTCTTTTAGATGGTAGAATATTCTCCCTTTGTACTCCTCCTCTCCTTTTACCTATACAAAGGACGAGTAGAGGACACATCTTTAGACTGAGAGATAAAGATAATTGTCTCTTTCCCTTGTCCCCAGGAGAATCTGTGTCAGACTTCTCTCTGGCCACCAGACATCGCAATCTCCATTTCTTTCTGTCTTCTCAGCAGCTTTCCAGTTTTTTGGGGGTCTGATTCCTTATTGTAGTCATGAGGTTCCCACAAAGAATATGAAGATCAGGACCACATTTCTGAATACACTTCTCCAAAGTATACCCTTTAGAAAAAGGAAGATCATTTCCTTGCTCTTAATATTATAGGGGTCTGGAAGAGAGGGAGCAGGTGACTGAACATCAGTATTTCTGTTTTGCATCCATGCAATTCCCTATACTTTGACTGTAGAGACTGAAGTAAGGGAAGGGTGGATATCATTGTCTTAAAATGCTTTCTACATTCTTATGAAAATCAAAACTGATGGAAAAAATATTCAAAATGCTAGGAAAGCCCCCTTCCACCCCCAAATGTGATAAGGGTCACCTGTGCTTGTAATAAGATATTTTTCTTTAGTGAAGGTGAAACGTATAGAATCTAATAACTCTAAGGGAGAGAGAAAGGGTGTATGCATACTTGTGTGTGTGCGCTCACAGGAAAACCTAGGAGGTTTTCAAGAATCTGGCATGCAAAAATTTTATCATGGTTACTAGGCTGTTAGCAGTTGTGCATGGAGGATTTTTAAAGCATCGTTTGAAAATGGAAACTCCTTTACAAGTCTTCTTCCCAGACATGGAAAGCTGCCCTACAGTCCCCTATGACACAGAGGAAAACGTCCAGAGACTCCCAAATTATAGAAACTAGCAGTTGAGACAGGGAACTGTCCCTTGAAGTTGTTTTGACTACAAAAGCTCACAGGAAGAAAGATTTGTGAGAACTTGAGTTGTGTCCTGAAAATGACATTTAATTCAAATACAGTAACAGGGAAACCATGGCTCAGCAAAGAGAGAGCAGAAAATGGTTTACATACAGCCCTGAAAGCTGCTTTGGTTAGCAGGGACTGACAGCTTGCTTTATTCAAGAAAATATTTGCCATCATCTGTCCATTTTCCAATGGATAGGTGCTCACTCAGAAAAACACGATCATATTTGCTAGAAGTTTCAGCAGAAACGCCAAAGAACATGAATACGTTCTTGCTTAGCACTTGCTGAATCTCTCTCGCACATCCAGAATGCATCTTTGTAAAATACTTTCTTGGGCAGGGATCCATTGGCAGGATGATAAATTCTGTATTATCATACTGAATTAAACACCTTAGCTGTCTCAGATCCTGCCAAACAATAGATGGTGTCGTTTCTCTGTCATTATTCTTAGCAAAATGGCATCATGCTTTCCAGAGATCTTGGCAGGGAAGTCAAAGAGCCTGTGGATATACAGTAGCTATGACATTATCCTTCAGCCTCCCTTGTGAGCATTTGAACACGCTAATGAGACCACATCAGAAGGTGGCAAAGGAAAGAAAAAGGAGAAAACAAGCGAGGCCACAATGAATTCTTTCTAAATAGTGTCGGTGGGACCATTGTTTTTCATGCTAAGAACTTTCTGAGGTATCTTGTGTTCATCTTGGGAATTCTGATCAGAAGTGCAGGTGACCTGTAACTAAAGTATAAAATACAAATATGTCTTATACCAAGAGAAATCTGTAGTACAGCTGGTAGACTACATCTGTTTAGTCTCTTCCTATCTTAGTGGTTAGTTCATGGCTTTTATATATATCCATGAAAGCAAGCATTTGTGCACAGACCCAAATTATTTTATGTTTCACAATAGGAAGGGGCATTCTGAAACAGACAGTTGTTCTTTCATTGACTGTGCTTAAATTTCTGTGTAGTGAATGAAATGTTGTGTGGAAAGAAACTGACTAGCTCGGAGAAACCCTTAATTATTAAACCAGACATTAAATTCCTGGTGAAAATGCTACATCAGTAATGATAGAGATGTTGACATCTCCAGAACGTGGAACCCGGGGATTCTTGTCACTAACAATAATGTTCAGAAGTATGAACGTTCAGATGGCCCAAAGAAGACAACGATTTGTTGCGGAACTGGTGGTTATGCCAACGTCAAGCTGCTTTTCTCCTCCTTTTCTGTGACATCTATATGGGAAAATGGACCTACAAGGCCCCAGATGTGCTACCGCTCCAAAGACTGGCAGTCTGTACGTCAGGTGGGAAAGAACCATTCAGTCACGATGTTCCAGTGAGCTTTGCATAACCGTGGCATTCCAGTAGCTCACTGCCAGAGAGTGCTGTTCCCTGGAGACTCACACAAGAAAGGGTATTTCTGCAAGGCAATTGTGGTAAACAAGTGACCTGGCACATTCGCCCAAACGCACAGCATGAAGAGGAACCACAGAGATAGGCACAGATAGAGAGCACAGACTGCGTTTGTTATCATCACGTGGTGATTAGGGATCCTTCTCTGCTGTGGTCTTGCTTGCAGAACCGATGAGATTTCCTAGACGGGTTGCAAGCTTAACACAGACCGCCTTAAAAGTGGCAAAGTGAACAAAACTGAGCCTTCACAGCAGACAGTTGCAGAGCACATTGAGAGGTAAGAGATACAGTACGAACACATCCGTATGGTATTTATTTCTGGAAATATGACAGTGCCCCACATGTAAGGTAATAAAGAGGGCGATTACGGATTTAGACATAAATCCAATGAAAAATTTGCCTCTCTCAATAAAAGATGGAGGACACCTCAGCAACTTCTAAGTGCTGCTTTTGAAAATTGCAGTTTTGGTCTGTCAAGGTGGATATATGACCTGCCAACCATGTGTGTAAGACCAGAGTGCCTCACCTGGGAAAGTCGCTCTCAGAGCACCTCTGTGATTGAGTCCAGCTTGGACTGAGGCAGAGGCTTTGAGGGCTGGACCAGCTGCAGGCAGGAAGGAGAGGTAAATTTCACTAGTCCCAGTTTTGGCTCTACTGAAGAGATAGATGCTTCAGCCAGGCCTTCGTTCTCCAGCTGGGACGCAAAAGGTTTGGGTTTCGTTTTTTTCTGAGACCATGTGATAGCATTGTAGCCTCAGCACAGCTTTATAAAGCTGTTCACATAAGCGAAAGACTCTCCATTAAGTAATGTGCCACTGAAAACAATGGAGAGGAAAACCACTGGGCATCCTAGAGAGCATCACCTTTTCTTACAATTTACATTTATCAAGTTACTGAAAGAAAGGTGTATTTTCAGAAATTGTAATCAATATTTTGAAAAACCAACCCCATTTCATCTCTGCTCCAAGACATCTGGAAGTAATAAAGTAATTCTTTTTGACTGAGGAGTTTCTTAAAACGTACTGCGATTTTAAAGAGACAATGTTTTGACACCTGTTATTATTTTCTTGATTTCCTTGTCATAGCCCTGAGGATTCTCCCTTGTTCCTTCTCCTAGTTCAGAAATCTGTGTGTGAAGAGTATTACTTAATTTCAATTACAATGTTAATTACAGAAGACAAGTGGTTACTGAATCTTGCACCATAATTAACCAACCTGATATTTACTTGCTGCGTTGTTCATACTGGATTAAGCTATAGCTGGACAAGCAGGGCAAGGAAAGTGAGTGACAGGAGCATTATCATGGCACACTGCCTCCCATTGGGAAAGTTCATCTTCCTCCTGAAAGAGACGCCTTCAGGGATCATGTAATTTGAATTCCCTGTGAATTTAGTGTCATCTTAGCTTGACCAGCTCTGGAAGAACATATTAACCTCCTCTTGTGATTTTCAGAAACCCATTCTAATTTAGCAAGTAATTAAGGGTCACATGTAGGATAAAGAGCTAGATAAGCTTGGATTACGCACAGGAAGCTTTGTTTCCAAGGCAACCCTAGCAGAGGGGGTGTTAATGCTGAGGTCAGTCAGTTAATGAACTGGGAATGGTTACTGGCTGCAAAATGTATTAGAATTGGGGAAATGAAACTAACAATTGCATTACCATTTAATGATTTGATGATGGAAAACAAATGCCTACAAAGCTGGTTATCACTGAAAATATTGGAGACAAAGGTCACGAGCAGTGGGACCGTTCTGCTAAGTGAGGTCACAAGAAGTCCAAAACAATGACGCTTGACAAACCTCATGTTTTTTAAGCTAAAATTACTTTAGTCATCATTCATGGGTTTCACGGCTTCTCAGTGTGAAGCTGTCAATGTTTGCGTAAGCTGTGGTTGCTAGCACAGGCACTCCATGCTGGATGTTCATTTCTTCCTGAGATTAGTCCTGACGGAGGTTGCTACCTGTGTAACTGTCAGAATGAGATCAGCCTGATGGATTGATCACACTGAAAAGCAAGACACTAGGCTTCCAAGACCTCAGGATGTAACACAGCCTGTCTTAAGCTGGAGGCTCTGGGAACTAATCTCATGGAAAATTTGACAGGGCAAACACGCAGACATCATGGACATGGCTAAAATGTCCAAGCGGCTCATACATGGCAAACATAAGCTGATTTATTAAAATGTTAATATTTTTTAAATGGAAACTGACATGGTTGGGGCTTTTTTTCCTGCAGCTCTCATCACCTTAATTTTGGTGCTTTACAAACTGTATAGGCTCTAGTCTCCATCCACTCCTGATAATCAGCAGGCTTTGACAAATAAAGGTTGTGCTTCCGTAACTCCATGATGGCGTATTTTGGGCACCAGGAAGAACTTTGCTTTTCTTCCTACTGTCTTCAAAAACACTCAGGTGCCCACCTCCAAACTGTGCATCTGCAATGACAAGTCTCAGAGCTCATCCAAGGAAGTGCAGCTCTTGTTGACTTATCCAGAAGTCATACCTGATTTTTCAGGGACTTAAATTTTTCTCTAAGACGTCTGACTACCTATAAGCCTATCTATGCATCTTGCAGAAATGGATCTAAATTTTAAATTTGTTTTCAATACTCATGGCTAATCGGCCTCTGAAGATAGCTAAGCCAAGGGAGCAATGACCCTGTGTACAAACATGGCAGTAGACTTGGGGAAAACAAAATGTTTTCAACTAGAGGTAATCAAAGCATTTCAAAACAGGCTTTCTGTGGGAAAAAAATGTCGTATTGTCAAAATTGATGCTTTTTTTTTTAAGGTAATTTATTTCAAGTATAGTTTAGATGATGGGAAGAGTATTCTGACTTATTTCACTAGATGCCAAAACATTTCAAATAGGCTATTTTGATTTTTATATGTCTCATTTTGATACAATATTATCTCAATGTGTAGGATTTTAACGTGGTTTATTAACCAAAGGAACATTATAGAAATTCAGTATTTTTAACCATATGAAAATAAAGCAATGTTTTTGTATTTAATTCCAGAGAAATTTTTATATTTCTGCCCAATTTAAAATTAATCCCCCTAATTTTAGACATTCATTTCCTCACCAACTTTTATTCCTATAAAAATATGCAAAATTTCCAGTGGAATAGGCTTTTTAACAAGCAAATAAATTAACATTTTATTAGTATGCAGGCATTGCAGAATGTAAGAAGTATTTAGGAATCAGACTATTGTGCAGTGTAACAGAAATATTACAGAGTAGGAAGAGTAGGAACGACGTATTAGATATTAAATGCTTTCTCACTTCACTTGACCATAGTTGTGCCTTGCCACCTATGAGACAAAGCATTGCATGGGTGTTTTTCAAAGCTTTCTTTAAAACAAGCATTCTCTACTTTTTGCTATAGTCAGATGACACTAATGTCATACAGTGTGCTGCGACTGTTGGGTCTTTCTTGTGTCCGGAATACAGGTAACTCTTAACTTTGTGCCATGCTCTTTGGAAATGTGTATCATTCTGTATACGTGTCTTCTTGATGCCAGCTTATCTCTGTTTGTTTATCTGCAGCCGTGGCATTAAACCAGACCATTTTACATCAGACAATCTCTGCTTGCACTGAGGGAATTTAGACACTGCTCTCTCAAACATGCACTGTAGAACTTTTCATAAAAATAAGACTGCGCTGAAGGTGAGCTGACAGCCTGTGATGATGGCTGTCTGGAACAATTTGAGGCAGCAGCTGGCCCAAATGAGTCTGCAACAAGTGTTAAGTATACTGTTGCTCACAGAAAAGTGTGACCAAAGGAGAGCGCCAGAATCAGGAGAGATCTGGAAAACACAACCTGTCAGGAAAGGCAGACCTTACATTGGCAGAGATTAGGTGAAGGAAAGCACAGCACAGGCATTCAAACATTGTTCCCCGCCCCCAACAACAAAAAAAAACCCAGAATGGAATTTACCTTCTGTGTCCACAGGTGTCTGGAAAAAAAATGTCATGTCCTTAAATAAGTAATAGGTTTAAACAGTGGCAAGGAGAATTTATGCAAAACGCTGGTGGATATTTTGCATGTTTTCATCCTGCTGGGTACCCGAAGAGTGACAGTAAGGCCACAGCATCTCTGCACACACTTTTTTTAGGAGCAACATCTGTGCTGTTGTGTCTGCCTGGTGTAGTGCAGGACAGATCATCTTGCAGAATTTCTTCTTTCCTTCTCACATGCTTCTGTGACAGCCGTTGCTCTGCTTTATTCTTCATATTTCACACTTTCAGGCTAAAGAAGTCACAATAGTATTTAATTCCTCAAGTGTTTTTACTACTACAATTAAAGGACTTGAGCAGTTATAATTTGTGTGCATGTGAAAATGCTGTACAGATAGGGACAAATAATACATTTTTTCTGGTTATTTTGATTGCAAATAATCAAAAGTAACTGTAAAATATTTAAGTAAATCAACAAAAAGTTCACCTGCAGCTGGGAAAACCTAACAATCATGCTAGGTCTGTGGTTTCCCCAGTCTGGACCAACACCAAAGTTTTCAAAGTATCCTGATTCAAGCAGTACAATGAGGCTGCTTTGATGCAGGAAATATTCTGCAATATGCCTCTTGGCTGTGAATTGTCTCTTGCACATTGTTGTGGCGTCTGTCACTCTATTGCAGATGACTGCTGAGCAAACCCAAGTAAAGCTTTCAGCTGTGCTTGAGGTTCTCTGGTATGAATTTTTCTTGGTATGGAACAAATAAAAATAACCCGCTTGACTTAACAGAGTTTGGGCTGGAATGTAATTTTGGTACCTGTCTGCTCTAAGTCATATTAGTGTATTTAGGCAGTCTCAGAATCCAAACACCACTAGAAAGTTTAAAGAAAGCATTTAGCTTAACCTGGTTCAGTTCAGCAGTTAAGCTGGCAGATGTACCAGCCAAAATTTTACCAAGGGTAACAAATGAACCCTGGGATTAATTTGGACATTCCACAGATTAACTGGTAGGAAATGCATAAACAGGTTATGGTGAGGCTTTGTAGCTTCCACGTTGGTATTCGTTATTAATTAGCAAAGTCTTGACTTCTTAAACAATCTGTCTGCCTTCTCTTTTTTTTTTTTTTACTTTCCTTAAGGAAATTCTGCTGATGCTGGCATTCCGTAGTAAAGGAAGTAAATGCTTTTCACTGTGCAGATGGCTTTATGTTCATACTTGCTCCAGATCTCAGTATGGCAGAATAGTTAACAAATGACATGAATATGAGATAAAGGAAAGGCACATCCTTCTCAGCCACCAATTTGTGGATGCCATGACATAATTTTTTTTTCAGGAGATGCAATTTGCTAATTATTATTCCCAGATCAAGACTAAATCTTAGAAATAATGAGTAGTCATCAGTTAATAAAAGGCATCAGACTTACAGTCCACTTAGCATAAGAGGCTAGTTTTCAAAAGGATGCATAAATTGGATGGCTAAGTCCACAAACACCTGAAGAACAGAACTCTGAGAGCTTAACATATTTGGAAAATCACATGACTTAATCTAAATTTGGCCTGTAGAAGTCCCACAGTAGCAACCATTATTTTGATAGTTTTAGTTTTCATAAATATCCACAGAAACTGGTGGGAGGATCTCACCGTGCAAGAATTCTTTGCGATCCCCAAGGGATGAACAGAAAGGCACGGCAGCTCATGGGATTCATCCCAGGGTACAGAAAGAGCTGGCTGATGTTATCACGGTACCTCTCCATTATTTTTCAGTGGTTTGGGAGTCTGGAGAGGTCCCCGTTGAACGGAAGCTGGTGTCCCAATTTTCAAGAAGGGAAATAAGGAAAACCTTGGTAGTTACAGACCTCTCAATCTCATTTCAGTGCCTGGTAAAATTATAGATAAGGTATTCTGGGAGTTACTGAAAAACACCTGAAAGACAATACAGTCACTGGTCTTAGGCAGCACAGATTCACAAGGGACAAATCCAACTTAACCAACTTCATTTCCTTTTATGACAAGGTCATCCATCTAGTTGACCAAGGGAAGCCAGTAGACATGGTGATTTTGCATTTTGGCAAAGCTTTCTATACTGTTTCTCACAGTATCCTCCTGGATAAAATGTCCAGCACGCAGCTGGACAGGTCCATAATATGTTGGGTGAGCAACTGGCTGACAGGTCGGGCTCAAACAGTTATAGTTAAATAGGGTCACATCAGTCTGGCAGCCGCTCACTGGTGGGGCTCCCCAGGGCTCAATATTTGGTCCAAGTCTGTTCAACAATTTTATAAATGGTCTGTACACATGAATTGAATGGACATTAAGTAACTTTGGCAATGATACTAACTAGAAAGGGCTATGGGCTCCCTTGAGGGTAGAGAGGCCTTATGGAGAGATCTGAATGGGCTAGAAAGAGCTGGACAATCATCAACAATATGACATTTTACAGGAGCACGTGCCGAATCCTACACCTGGGATGGGGTAATCCTGGTTATACGTACAAACTAGAGGACAAGAGGCTGGAGAGTAGCCCCACAGGAAGTGATCTGGGGGTTTGGGTTAATGGCGAGTTGAATGTGAGTCGACAGTGTGCCCTGTCAGCCAAAAGGGACAACTGTGCCCTGGGGCGCATCAAGCACAGCATCACTAGCCAGTTGAGGGAGTTGATTGTCCCACTCTAGACTGCCTTGGGGCGGCCCCACCTTGAGTACTGTGTGCACTTCAATATAAGAAGGACATTAGGAAATGGTTCTTCACTGAAAGGGTCGTCAGTCACTGGAACAGGATCCCCTGGCAAGTGATCACTCAAACTTCAGGGAGTGTCTGGATGATGCTCTTAACCATAAGGTTTAGTTTTAGGTAGTTCTGTGAGGAGCCAGGAATTGGATTCAGTGATCTTTATGAGGCCCTTCCAGCTCGAGATACTCTATGGTTCTTCCTCTGTCTCATACTTACCTCATTTTATGCTTTACTCAGATCTAGGGCTGCAGAGTGACAGCATTCAGCCAGCTCCTCCCTGATTTTATTGAACATTTAAAAAGATTGATCTTCCTAACTTTACTCTTTAGAGAGAGACTCTCTCCTAATACTCCCTTCTGTGGCTCTGAATGGCTAATTTTGAGTCAAATTTTATTAAAATGAAAAATTGACCCACTCATGTTTGTCTCAATGAGGGATGAGCTGAACAGATTTTAAACCATCTGAATCTCTTTGAACATTAAAAATAGTCAAATTTAGAATCTTTTCAATCAAATGACCTGGAAGTGAACCATGAAAAACATGGAAGCATCCCTGGCTTTGAACTTTGGTTTCGTGAGTGCAATCACTGGGGGAACTGCTCATGTGATCCTTAGCACAGTGCAGCTCGAACCGCCCAGTTTTCTCACTGCTGCCTCTCTTCTGTCTGTGACAAATCCCTTTCACTTGTTAGATGTGTGCCCCAGACTTTGAGCCTTGCCTCTTCTACACTTCTCTCATTTGTTTCACCTCCCTTCTTCTTGTTTGTTTCTCCGGTATATTTATCTGCCTCCTGACAATAGGCCTCCCCTCAGCAGCTGGACCTGTTTTCAGATACTTCATTGTTACTCTAATGCAATACAACTGTCAGTCTGAATGAGGAGGACAATGTAAGGAATGATCCCCAAAGCATCAGTTGATGGACGGAGAACCATCCAGACTGCTTTCAGCGCAAGCATGCACACTGCACACTTTTCCTGTTTAATTTCTATGTGCAAGCAGGAAGGAGTTCTCTGATTTTGGTAACAAAAGGAATAACTAGTCAAAGAAAAGCCCCATTCAATTTGGTTTTATTGAGAATAGAGACAGAAGGAAGAAATGTGGACAATTCAGGGGAAAACAGACACACACAGAGACACAGTCGCATCCTTCTCCTTGGCCGACTGGCCAGGTCCAAGGACCTAGGATGTCAGTGCTCCCGACACCAAAAAACACACAGCAGAGCTGACTGGGCTGCTCTGGTCTGCCCCATTGCTGTGTTGGATCACCACACAAGTCTCCATGGGAGAATTCCAGAGTCCATCCCCAAATGTCCTTGGCCAGCCACACTTGTACACTGTACTACTGTTCAGCTGAACCTGCTTGGACTCAGGCTCCATTTTTCCTGATTTTATTCAAAGCCCACATTTTCCATTTGCAGCTGGTTTCCACTGACCTCAGCTGTGTCTCCATCACTACAAAGCCTATTTCAGCCCACATGGCAAGTATTTCAGTGCAAGTTCACATAGTTCATATTTCTGAGTCAAGCGTTATCTAAAGGATGGAGAGATTTCTTAGTTCTTTCAGCATTAAAAAAAAGGTCATATGTATTTCCCAACATTGAACTTTTATTCTCTGATAGCTAGAATCAACTTAGTGAACGTCACTGATCTTGCATTACAGGAGCCACTTCTCACCTTTCTCTGAGATACCACTTGTGTTTTCTAGAGTGCTGAGCTCATGACAAGTGATGCGTGCAGTACCCCGGGGAATCGCATCTCTGAGCTGTGTAGTGTATTCCTCATTATTAGTATGACCGTTGGTTTCCAGTCATCACAAGCCAAAGGAGTAGGCTCTAGCAGCAACATCCTGCCTGATGCTTTACTTTAACTGCAGAAAAGGTAGTAGCGCATATGTGAGCATTTCTTCAGCTTGTGAGACACAGCCCCGGTGGGCATAGCCTGCAAGTACACACAGAAGATGAAGCCTGTAAAATCAGGCATCTTTTGCTTTGTGCACTTTCCTGACAGTACACTCTGTCTTTGCTCTCGCCGGTTTCAGGCAACCCAATTCATATGCCTTCCTTTAAAGCCACTGAGTGTGGCTCACCATATTACCCTCACCATTGGTCCTGTAGCTTCTGCAGTTGCTTGCCGTGCCTGTGGTGTCTCAGGCCACTGCATGCAGCCTGTGGGCCTGATTCATCAATAGCCCCTGTCCTGGACAACCTACACAGAGGAGAGGTTTGAAAGGACAGGAGTAAAAACTTGCCCACCCTCCCCTAGAAAGGATTCTTTCCAAACCTTGTGTATTTTTGGAGCCTTCTGGGTTACTTTCAAGGTATTTCTTTTGGAAATGTCAGTTTTTCACTTTCAGAGGTTGCCTGGTGTGTGTTGCTGACACCCCCTGTGTCTCTTGCCTTCACATGGAGTTTGCAAACAGGCTTTACTTCGTTTTGAGAGTACTTACCTATTTAACATAGCCCAAGTGAATTTGTGCAGAACTAACATTTCCAGAGGAACTGATATTGAAGAAGAGCCATTTTCAGAGTCCATGGGACAAAGCAGTAGGAAGGAGGACAGGGAAATGCAGGAAGATTTCACTTATCTGCCTCCCCTCTAGGGACATTAGGCGGCAGTGGTGCGCAAGTGGCTTTCATGCTTATCTTCCCGCTTTCCACATGAGGTGCTGTGCCACTGGACTGAGGATACGCTGCCATCTGCTACCCCTCATGCAGGGATAGCTGCCAAATTCCTTCTGAGGTCAAAGATGAGAGATTTATTGTCCATTGATGGTGGGAGCCGCTGGCTTGGGCTCACAGATGAGACAGCCTGAAAATGCATCCAGGAACAATTCCCAGCAGGAATCAAAAGATACTCCTGCTCTAGCAGGTGCAACATACTAATTACAAATGTGATTTTGCCTTTGCCATGTGACATCTACTCCATGCACTTTGCAATTATTAGACTACTTGTCTAGTGCAGGAAATAGCAGGGTTTCCAGATCCAAACCTTCCATTGAGGGGAGGTGATTTAAGGCACCTCTAGTCCTTTCATCAGCAGTTGACGAGCTGTGCCATTCCATGGGCTCAAGGAAGTGGTTCCCACTTTTCTCACTCCTTATAGGTGTGGTAGGGCTGCATTCATCCCCTGCATGTGCCCCCAAGCTGCAGCTGATGAAGCAGCAGCCAGAGCAATGAAGCCACCACTCGGCACTGGGAACACTAGGAGCTGGGGAAGCACCCTGGCCCACTTGCCTCTTAGTTCCTTTAACATAGGAACACCTTCACCTTCAGAAAATGAAAGTCTTTCCTATTTAAATTGACGGACAATTGGCCGAGCTCATTAGGAAGGGAGGAGGCCTGGGAAGCATCTTTCCCAACAGCAGCAAGGCAAAAAGTAAACTGGAGGAGGAATTGAGAAGAGGGTAGAACATATTTAAGGATTACGTCTTGGCATGCAAAGTGTGCAATTTCACAACTCATGTCACACTGGCTTGTGGTAAACCAGAAGCTATTAATCCCATGGGAAAGAAAGGAAACCCGAGGGACTACCTCCTGCAAGCATGCTGTGAGAACACAGCAGGCAGCAGTGACGAGAGCGCAGATCTCTGCGGGCACAGTCGTACCTGCCTTGGAAAACACATGAAGATTTTCAAGTGCATGAATCGTGAAAGCAAAAAAACTAATCTTTGCTCAATTGGCCTTAAAGGGTCCGAGCGTTTTTTCAGTGCTGCATCTTTTGCGACTTCTTAAAGCAAGGAGCTCTGCTTTGTTGGCTGTTTTACAGATGTATGGCTCTAGGAACACATGTTTGGAGGAATTAATTGTGACTTTGTTCACTAGGAAGTTTCTTTCTACCAGCCAGCAAGAAATCCCTCGTTTTCATGACAACCGAAAGAAAGGCAAGTGACCATGCATTAGAGTGAAAAGAATCCAGTTTAGAATGTGAATGGGGGTACGAATTACCGAGCATAAACACATACTCAAGTAACCTGCTGTTTGCAAACTAATTGGTTTTTCTAACTGGTTTACACACAGGCAAAAAAAGAAAAAAATGAACAGGAGTGAGGAAAGGGGGAGGCCTGACTGTTTATTTCCTTTCAGCATAAACAGATCATCTGAGTTTTCTATTTAATAATAAGGTGCATTGTTTTCTTGAGCTGACTGAAAGTACTCAGCAGAGGAGTTTTGAAGGATTTAGAGAATTGCCAGGTGGTACTGAGCCCGTGACAGAGAGGACAAACTTGTCATCATTGGGCAGCTGGTCCCTGGACCCCCAGAGGTATCACTCACTTGTAAAAAATGCAGCCTTGCAGCTACTAAGCAAGCATTCCATGTGCACTGTGCCTGCTCTGTATCTGTGTACACTATGCATAAACATATTCAGAAATGTCAGAAGACTGCGTTTAACATGGGCATTTGCAGTGTCATTTTCAAAAAGCTTGCAGAATTATTTCTGTGCATTGCCAGGCAACATCAGGTACTTTTGTTACTCTCCTTTAGCACCCAGAATACTTTCAGTAGCAGGGAACTTCAGAATTGGTCTAGGATGCAGGAGGCCATATCAATCCACTTACAGAATATGTGTAAAATGCCAAGTACCTAACGTTACTCAAAACCTTTTTTAGGAAATGCATATGGCAAAACTAGGACCTCTGGATCCAGCTATAGCAGCAACAGGTTTAACGCAATATACTCTCATCACAATACTTTGCATAAAGCTGGCAAAAAAAGAAAAGATAAAACCATGCAAAGCATTTAAAAAAAATGTATCTGAGTTGTTATTGAAAACACTGTCAAAGTTACTCACTATATACCCAAGTTAAGTAACTATATTCTTTTCAAAACACAAAATTACCAAGACACTAAGCGTTTCAACATTTTTAAAGGTCAAGCTTCACAGGTTTATCTTTTAATATAAGCCCATTTATTGAAAATAAAGTCATTCAGAAGCATCCTCCAATACCTGTCACTACTGTGAAATAAATCATGGCTGTACACTGCAGTGAGGAAGGTGATGGGAACTGAGTGACAAGAGGCCTCAATGCTAATTGCAGGCAGGGGCAGAGGGGCCGGTGAAGCACTTGGTGCCAGCCTCTCCTGTGGGGCCACGGGCTGCGATCAACCAACGGCTCCTGGCAGAGCAAGGTACGCTGCTCCAGCCGTGCCTGGGGGTCAAACCAATGCCCATTGCTCTGTGCTGCGACAAGCTGTGGGGGCAGAGTGAAACCCGCCCTGCCACGCCGGGAGGACAGGGCAGGCATCTGCTGCTGCCTGCACGCTTGCCCCAAAGCCGGAGCATTTCTCCTGCCAAAGGGGTGGCCCTGCCTGAAGGTAGTAGCTGTTAAACATGACACAGGTGTTTGGACTGTTTCTAACCTGTTTGTACCTCGATTTAAAAGCAGTGACGTGGAATTACTTCGAGCTATAAACCTTTCCAGCCTAGTCTGATCTGCCAGGTGGTGGTTTTGCTAGGTGCAGCCTGCAGGGACAAAGCTGGCAGGCATTGCTGCCACCTCAGTGTCATCTGCTCATGGCCGTGATGCCACATCCACCACAGCTTGTCAGAGCTGCCCACCCGTGACGGCTGGCATAGCGAGGCCCCACTGCCACACCCAGAAAATGCTGGCATTTCCCTGGGCCACAAAGGGGGCCATGGCAAGCGACTCACTTCTGAGTGGCGAAGTGGGGCGAGAAATTCAACCCACTGTCCTGCATCTATCGGAGGCAGATGTGAACTTCGCCTCAGCGATCTCTGTAAGAAGGTAAAAGCCACCTCCAGGACAGTCCTCACTGGATGGGCCTTTGCAGCCACCAGGACTTGCATCTGGCCCTGCAAGCTCTGCAGCCCATGCTGGGCACCTGCCACCACCGGTCTCCACTCCTACTGCTGGCCGAGCGGTGACCAAGCGATGCCGCACAGGCAGTGTCCTGGTGACGGAGGGTTGGGTCGGCAGTGCCGGTGGTGAATTCCCTGCTCTGCTGGCACCCTGTGGTGCTAAGGTGGCCGGGGCAGGGTGCTGGTCACATGGCACAGGGCTCGTAAGCAATCCCACCAGGTACCGGTTGTGCCAAGAGCGCCCGCCAAAGTGGTGGGCACGTATGCGTTCCTGGTATTGCTCCTTTTCTTACAAAACTCAAATGCTCACAGCCATTTACCTAAATTCAGTCCCTTCACGTTTTTGTTTATAGCAACAGGAAGGTATGCTTATATACGTATTTGTGTACACATTCGCGTCAGGGGGGTTGGTTTAGGTTTGGGTTGGGTTTTTTGAGGTTAGTTGGGTTTTGTTGGGGTTTTTTTATTTGGTGGGAGTTTTTTTTGGTGGTTTTTTTTTTTTTTTTA